>JAHKKF010529191.1:2256-20274 GCA_019740295.1 Labeo calbasu | reverse complement strand
AAAAAAACACGGATAATGACTGATAAAACTATGTTTTCAATCGTGGACAACAACAGTAGATACTGTTACATTTGTTAAAGTTACTTACTTGATGATGCCTTGAAGGCTCGAATGCAGCCTAGTTTGTGATTCCAGTTCAGGCCCGCGAGCATATGAGAGTAAAGTGCAGACGGCAATGGGGGAGAGGTGCGTCTGACTTCGGGCTACTTTTACACTGTTCTGGCGGGTTATTTTTCAAGTTAGAGAGTAGCGCCTAGCGGTTGTGCTCTATTTAATGCTCTATTAAATGCTCTATTTAAAATTTGGTTTTGGCTAATAATCCTATTGGTATATTTTGCATGCTAATTATAGAAATCTATCCTTTGACGTGATTGATTACTTAAGTTTATGATGTAGCAAAAAAAGGGCTGTTTCAAATCGCATTTCTGGGACAGCCTTTGGGAAACTACAGTTTTAAGGAGAAAATAAGAGAAAAATGGTGTTGATTAATGGACTGGCACATGGTTTGTCTAAAAGCATGTTAAAAACACCACATAGACAAATAAACAACATAAAAATCTTGATTTTCATTACAGGGGGACTTTAATATTGTTGTTGGGGTGACTCAACATGGTTGTGGGTGGGGCTTCATATTATTGTGGGTGTGGTTAGATATTGCTGTGGGAGCTCACAACTGCGTGTGTTACTGCAAATTGTTGTAGGTGGACCTTTATTATTGACTGTGGATGGCGTGCGATATTATTGTGAGTGGGTCTTGATGTTGTGGGAGGAGCTCACAAATGAAGACGTCACTCAATATTGTTGTGAGTACAGCCTGACATTCTTACAGGTGGAGCTTAATATAATTGTGGGTGGGTCTCTGTGTTATGGGAGGAGCTCACAACTATGGGCAGGGTCTTAATATTGTTGTGGATGTGACTCAACATGGTTGTGGGTGAGGTTAATGAATTGAGGACTGAATTAATGTGGGTGGACCTTAATATTATTGTGGATGGTGCACAATATAATGGCGACTGGGTCTTGATGTTGTGGGAGGAGCTCAGAAATGTAGGCGTCACTCAATATTATTGTAGGTGTGGCCTGATCTTCTTACAGGTGGAGTTTAATATAATTATGGGTGTTGTGGGAGGCGCTTAATTGTGGGTGGGGCTTCATATTATTGTGGGTGGGATTAGATATTGCTGTGGGAGGAGCTCACAAATGTGTGTGTTCAATATTATTGTGGGTGTAACCTGAATTGTTACAGGTGGAGCTTAATATAATTGTGGGTGGGTCTGGTTTTTGTGTTATGGGAGGAGCTTATAACTATGGGCGAGGGTCTTAATGTTGTTGTGGTTATGGCTTCATATTATTGTGGGTGGGGTTAGATATTGCTCTGGGAGGAGCTCACAACTATGGGTGTGACTGAATTATTGTGAGTGGACCTTAATATTATTGTGGATGGTGCTCAATATTATTGTGAGTCTTGATGTTGATGTTTCTGAGGAGCTCAGAAATTTAGGCGTTGTTCAATATTATTGTGGGTGTGGCCTGACATTCTTACAGGTGGAGCATAAAATAATTATGGGTGGGTCTTTGTGTTAAATAAATGGTAGGAGCTCACAACTACAGGTGGGGTCTTAATGGTGTTGTAGGTGTGGCTTCATATTATTGTGGGTGGGGTTAATATTTGCTGTGGGAGGAGCTTACCGCTATGGGTGTCACTTCCTTGACTATGATTTATTGTGGGTGGGCCTTAATATTATTGTGGATGAAGCACAATGTCGTGAGTGCATCTTATTGTTGTGGGAGGAGCTCACAACTGTGGGTGTGACTTGTGTAACCACAAATTATTGTAGGTGGACCTTAATATTATTGTGGATTGAGCATGATATCACGAGTGGGTCTTAATGTTGGGGAAGGAGCTCACAAATGCAGGAGTCGTTTAATATTATTGGAGGTGTAGCCTGACATTCTTAAGTGGCTTAATGTTGTTGTATGTGTGACTCAATATTGTTATTGTCAGTGGGTATTGGTGTTGTGGGACAAACTTATTACTATGGTTATAGCTCAATATTGTTGTAAGTATGACTCAACATGGTTGTGGTAGGAACTCAAAATTATGGGTGTGGCTCAAAATTGTGGATGTGGCTTGGCTTTGTGGGTGAAGCTCTATATTGCTGGGGGTGGAGGTCAGTATAATTGTGGTGGATCTTGGTGTTGTGGAAGAAGTTCACAAATGTGGGTGTGGCTCAATACTGTTCTGAGTGTGTTTTAACATTACTGTGGGTGGAGACTGACGTTGCTGTGGTTGGAGTTTAATACCATTGTGGGTGGGATTTTGGTGTTGGTCGGTGAGTCTTGGCACAATATTGTCCTAGCTGTGATGCAGTTGTAGTAAGTGTATGTGTTGTACCTTTCATGTAGGCGTAAACCCTGCCAGCTGGTGAGGCTTTGTGCAGAATACTCCAGCATCCAGAGTTTATAGAACAGCATCACATTCAAAAACACCAATAGCACCAGACTGCAGAGAGACAACAAACAGACACATAAACAACTGGGAAAATGGACACATCCAGTGAAGAAAAAAATGACAAATGCTAAACTTGTGATGAGTAGAGGGAATGTGATTGCATGTTAGATGAGGAAGTTTACGAAATGTGCCACATACAGACATGCACTTTTGCTGCATTTCATTGCGCTATGTAGACGATGGTTCACAGAAACAGAATGGTAACTGTGTGCAAATTACACCTCTCTGCATAATATTTGCTGAATGAAATTCACTACTTGTTTCTTACTAATTTTGGGTTGCTGATGCCAAAAATAGTGTCTGTTTTGCTCAAGCACGCCACACTTTCTCACAAAATATGATGTGCATTTCATAAATTTTTTGCTTTCGACAGCCATTTGTAAGGTACAGACATCTTGAGTTATCCCTTAAGCAGCAGAAAAACTGTTATGATTCCTTGTCTTCCTCTGAGTCAAGTTACAACTATTTTCACATGCACAACATCATTTTATGCCAGCGACAAAAAATTACAGATAAACATTAGTTAAATTATACAATTTGAATACTTTCTCATTAAAAATCTGAAACTTTTGACTTATTTTGTTATTTTTATAAGTGCAGTAAAGCTGATAAGTATATGTAATAAAAAAAATCACTTTTTTAAAATCAGTTTTATTTGGCGAAAAAAACTGTATGTGATGGAATGTTTTTATTGATATTTTTGAACTCACCATAATCAAATTAGGTAAAATTAGGCTTTTCTTGTACATCATTTCTTGTATTTTTTCAGGATACAGGACTATGTTGTCAACTGTATTCTAGTGCTGTTTTTTTTTTCCAAGTAGGAAGTTAGAAATTTGGACTTGTTGCAATGAATGGAGCACAGCATAAGACTGATAGAGGGTTACCAAAAAAATGGACTAGAATGGCAGGATAGAGATGGAAATTTCAGATTAAATACATATATTTGACATCAGTAAAGAAATGTACCTTATACAGATCCTAAGGCCAACCACAAGAGGCAAAACCAAAAAAAGGAAAGAAAAATTTCACTAAGTCAGATGCATAAAAACATTTAAAAATAAACAAAATTGTATTAGTACTAATTAAAAGAGAACTACTACTTACACAAAGCTGATGATAAGTAGTGGTTTAGAGAGGTTGCAGAAAATCCCGCCCCCTGGCGTGTGCTCAGGAATGTGTCTTGTCTGAGTGGAACCTGTGGACAGAGCACATGCAAATAAAGCCAGTCACATAAATTTAAAACTAATATATTTGTTAAAATATCTAATATGTTTTGTGTGAATATTTGGATGTGCATGAATTTACCTGCCACGTGTTTAATGCGGTGGATGACCTCCTCATCCGTTGGAGTGGTAACAGGACTGAGGGCCTCATCTAGATGAGCTGTGCGCAGGTGGGCGGGGGCTCTTTTTCTCCGCCTTAGCGTGGAGTTCTTTACTGCTTTAGCTTTAGGAGATAGTCTGTGGCTTTCCATTAGAGCATCTTCCATCTTTGCTAACTCCAGTTCTGAGAATACAACACCACTTATTTAGTGGTACTAAATACTGTTTTATTCTGGTGTTAATTTTTAGTGGGAACAAAGCATTCTGCACAACAGAAATAGTAACATTAATGTAAAATATGGAGTGAAGCAGAAGAATATTCTGAGTGGTGTTCAAAATGGCCGTGGGTGGGGCCCAATATTGTTGTAAATGGGGCTTGAAATTTGTTGAGGATGCGAATCAATATTGTTTAATTGGGGTTTAATGTTGCAGTGGGTGGGACTTGCTATTTTTGCTGGTGGGGCTACAATATTTATTGTGCAGGGGTCAATATTGCTGTAAGTGGGGCTTGTTGATGTTGTGGGTGGGAGTTAACAACACGGTGGGTGGGGCTAAATGTTGTTGTGGGCGGAGCTCTATACAGTTCAGGGTGGGACTTGATATTAATGTTGCTATTTGATGTTGTGAGTGGAGCTTAGTATTATGGGTGAAGTTAAATATTAAATTTAGCTGTAGGTGGGGCTTGTTGCTGAGGGTGGCATTTGATAACATTGTGGGTAGAGCTCAGTGTTGATGAGGGCGGGGCTTAATACTGTTGTGGGTGGGATGTGATGTGGGTGGAGCTCAAGATGGTTGTGAATGGGACCTGACACTGTTTTTAGTGGGAATCAGTATTGTTGTATTGATGATTCATATTGTTGTGGGTGTGGCTTAATTTTGTTTTGGGAGGAGCTCAAAATTGTGGGTGGAGCTCAGTACTGTTGTGAATGGACCTTAATATGAGTAAGGTTGGGGCTAAAAGTTGCGGGCTCAAGGTGGTTTTGAGTAAAACTCAGGATGGCTGTAGTAATAATGGTTGGACAATGAAATTGTGTCTTACCGAGGCTTTTGAAGTTTTCATCTAGCCCACTCCAGAAGTTCTTCTCAATGAAGCCCTTCACCAACCCCCATGGCTGCTTCCTGTACCTCAACTCTGTAGAAACCCTAAAGGACCGATGAATCACATTACTGTCAATCTACAGCTGCCTCTCTCTGTTTGTGATTGAAAAGAAAGTACTGTCCTGTTCATCCATACCTCAGCCGACACTTGTTCTTCGCCACGCGTGTGAGCATGTAGCGGTTTAGGGTGTAGAAGTAGTCATGGTACGGCACGTCATGAGTGATGACTTCCGCATCGATGATGTAGCACTCACTCTCCTGACTGGCCTTATACAGAGTCTAGTTCAGAAGAAAAAAATAAAAACACATACATTGGAATACATACAATACACACATACAACAGTACTGAGGAGAAGTCCAGTCTAGATGAATGCCTCACCTGAGTCTCAGTAACTGTAGCTGTTTTAGGAGCCAGTGGGTTGGTCAGGGAAATAGTGTACATGATTGCCCTGGTCTGATTTCCAGCATCTTCCTTTTTCCAAGGGTGATACACCACATCTGTGAGTAGATGTGCAGAAGCAAAGCAAGCATATCAGAAACAGGGAGTTATTATATTAAACTAAAACAAACAAATGCATGCTAACTGATGTAATATCTAAAAATATTATTTAAACTTATTTTGATTCAGCTATTTGCCAAGACAACATTTCTCATTTTAATTTAGTTTATACATAAAAAACATTACAAAAACCACAAAACAAAATGACAAATATTAAACTAATATTAAATATTACTAATATTAAAATAAAAACTGAAAATGAAAAAAAAAAAATTACAAGCAATTTATAAACTATAACACTACATCAGTGATACTAAAATAACAATGATCTAAATTATGAATTATTCTAGATATGTGTTGTTAAGTATGGGAAATACATAAAATAAAATTAAAAATGAAAACAAACTCAAATATTGAATTATTTGGCAAGTAGCTGTGTAATGAACAGTATAACATGCAGAGAGCTGGGCATTACATATAAATAAATCTATTCATGGTTTTGATCACTCTATAGACCAATTTGGAGTAGACGTCACAGTTACATCACTTGCAGCTCCGCGCGCATAGTGATTGCAGAAAAACACTGGTAACAAGTGGAGGTAAACGGGTAAAATCCGTGGGAAGAGGAAAAAAAAACTATTTTTGTGCCTTTTGATGTCAAAATCTGAACGTAAATAATTTTTATAGAATACTGTCATCAAAGACGCCATTTGAAGCTAAACGCATACGTTTAAATGATTACTCTACTTTTAAAGCAGAAATTTGATTTAAACAATAGATGTACATAACATTCACATATGCTGTTCATAGGGGGTGTATTGTATTAGCCCTACAGTTACAGCATTAAATAGTATTTAAACCTATTACTATTAACATACATTTTTACATAACATTTATTTATTTTTTCTCACAAATGCAAGTTTATATCTCCTAATTCGGACTTTATAACTCGGTTAAACTCAAAAATAGTGAGTCTGTCAATTCTGAGGGAAAAAAGCCAGAAGTGTGAGATATAAACTCCTATTCTGAGCCGAGGGGAAAAGAGAGAATAACGTTTTTCCTCATTAGAATTGTGAGATATAATCTTGGAATTTCAAGAATAAATCGCAGTTTTGAAATCTAAAATCAGATTTACCTTTTTTTTTAATTGTTTTATTCCATGGCTCCATAGACTGCCACTTGAAAACCATCATTTTCTGTCACCAGATAGGCTCCGCCCACATAAAACGTCATCCCTGTTTCCGATCTATAAGACTATCCCACTATCTAACGTCAATTTTGTTGAATAACAGTGCTTATCGCTGGGTGACAAGCTCTTATAATATGCGGAGAACATTTTGAAAATTACATCTAATCAATATAATCTATAATCTTTTTAAATTTAACTATTTTGTACCGTATTTGTGTAATTCTCTAGGGTTCTCTGCAGGGTTTTCTGCAACTATGATGTGCGCGCATCCCGAAAAAAGATCAGTCATTTCAAAAACAATAGAGATGACTGGTTTTTAAGTGTTCTTACCTGTGAATCTCCTCTGCTCCATAAAGTCTGTCATGAACTGGGACTCAGTGAACAGGATGGCGTACAGCTTATCAACACTGAATTTATACACCTCGTTAATGTACTGGCGGCCATTCAGATCTTCATGGAATGCTTGAACCTCATCCACTGAATAAACAATCAAACAAAGATGAGCTGTACAGCACTACTCAAGTACCGCCATCAAAGTATATGTAGAGTCTCACACGGTTCACTACTTAAATTACATTTTCAGAATAGAATGTGTATTTATTTCTGAAATGTTTCAAATATTTCACACGCGCACACACATACGAAACAAGGGTTTTTTTTTTTTCAAACCTTCATCATTTGTCTCTGATGAATCACTGAGATCAGTGGGTATATCCTCATTGTCATTAAAGTCGAGTGCAGGTGGAGGTACAGGGTCTAGAGGACTGGCCGGCTCGCTATTCCTCTCCTCAGCCAGCAGAGGGATTGGCAGCAGATCTCCATCAGGAAGGCAGTCTGTGTATTCCTCAGCTGCAATGTCAAACTGAAACCAGCAGAGGACACTATTTTAAACATCAGCTCTTAAAATGGCATATGTGAAGACACCATGAGAGCTTATACTCACAGATAGTGGTGTATCAGTGCTGCTGGGAGGCGTGGTGGAGGTGATGGTGGAGTGTGTGATGGATCTCTTGTGTGATGGAGGAGAACTGTTGTCTGGCTTGTTCTCACCGCTGCTCTTGGATGAGTTATCGTTACTGACCTCATTCTCCTCTGCGGGGATCTCCTCACAGTATCTGAACAACCACGCAAAGAGAGAATGTGGCGACTTAGGTGCTATATTTGTGCAACATTCATTTAAACATGCAGGGTTTTTGAACAATAGTTATGAAAGCATACACGCACAACTCACCCCATGGTGTTGAAATCGTCATCAGGTGGCACATAGTCTTCATCGTCACTAGTGAGGCCAAGCTCATTTCCATAGCACTGATGTACAAAGTGCCAGAGCTCTTTAGGACAGAGAGGCTGCACACAGACATGATACGTGCTTAGATTACATCAGATGTAATGTATCTAATATTGCTTAAAAGTAATTCACTAAGAATTGCATGGATTATTTGTATTTATGCACACAGGAGAACTTTTCATGACAAAATGTAGCTTAATTAGCAAAACACATGCATATGCACATGAATTTGTGCTTAACCTTGCTCTAATGTTTTGTAATTGACATTCTAATTTTGGAGTATTCTACATAAGTGACTGCGTGCTCAAGGTTAGTTATTTGCATTAAACAAGTCTGAACGTGTCCATGTAAGAGCTCTCCACACCACCTTGTCTGTACTTTTGTACTTTGTACTTAAAGAGATAGTTCACCCAAAAAAATAAAATTACTCCTTGATTTAGTCACCCTCCTCAAGCCATCCTAGGTGTATATGACTTTCTTATTTCAGACGAATACTATTAGAGTTATATAAAAAAAAATGTCCTGGCTCTTCCAAACTTTATAATAGTGGTAAATGGCTGTTAAGATTTTGAAGTTTTGTTTACAGAAGCAAAGGAAGCAAAGTTTCCTTTGTTTAATACAGGAGAAGCAGTCTCCTCCGGAGTTTGTTTTGTTCTCTCCACTACACTTTTGTCATTTCTCACTGGAGCTTACACTGCGCCTACGTCCTACATCATCTGCTGGAACGCCACTTTCTTGTTTACATGCATACAACAGTTATCAGAAGCTAGAGATCACGGTTTATAAAGTTTTACAATTTTTCTTACAAAAATGCATCGATTCAATTTAGAAGGCATACACAGAGCCGTATGGAGTACTTTTTATGATGGATGGATGAACTTTATTAGATTCCAAAAAAATAAACAGCCATTCACTGCCATTATAAGGCTTGGAAGAGCCAGGACATTTTTTAATGTAACTCCAATTGTATTTGTCTAAAAGAACATCATATACACCTAGGATGGCTTGATGGTAAGTAAATCATGGGGTAATTTTCATTTTTGGGTGAACGGTCCCTGTAATTACGTGACAGTTTTATTTAATTATTTTATGTAAATAATACATTAAAACAAAGTGTAATTTTGACCAAGTTACCAATAGACCAAATGAAATGTTACTAATAAATTAAAGAACACATTGCACAGAAGAAGTGGTGGGTCTATTAGTTTGCATTTAGTCTCCACAGTGAACAGATCTTTTTTGACATACAGTATCAGAGTTTTTTAGATCTCATTCGTTGCTATGGTTATCAGTGTCGGTCATCGCAGTTGTTCAAGTTGTATCAATTCAGAAACTTTGCAGTATGTAAATGGCAGCATGAAACTGCAAAGAGCAAAGGAAAAGCAAACAGCACTATATTAATAATCATTAAAGCTGTCAATCACTTCAGTTCAGCGCAAACTCACTGACTGAACTTTGCTCTCCTGCGAAACATCCTGCTATAATCACAAAAACACTGCACAATGAATGTCTTAGTTACATCAGATTTACATTTTGTTTTTTATGATAGGATAAAAGGACTTATAAAAGTTAATAAAAGGATTTGCAAATGTGTACCAAACTCATTTTGAGGGCATTTGAGTGGATTCTGACTAAAGGCCCGTTCACACCAAGGACTATGATGTTAAAGGAACAGTTTACCCAAAAATGAAAATTCTGTCATTAATAACGCAGGCTCCTGCATGCATTGTGGTACACTTGTGAAGGTGCATTGAAGAAGAAATTGCTGAATAAAGTCTTTTTTGTTTTGTTTTGTTTTCTTTGCAGTTTCGTCTCCACTTTCAGAACAAAAATTTACAAATAAGTTACTTAACCCCTTGTCATCCAAGATGTTCATGTCTTTCTGTCTTCAGTTGTGAAGAGTTATGGTTTTTGAGGAAAACATTTCAGGATTTTTCTCCATATAATGGACTTCGTTGGTGCCCTGAATTTGAACTTTCAAAATGCAGTTTAAATGCAGCTTCAAAAGACTCTAAACAATCCCAGCCGAGGAAGAAGGGTCTTATCTAGCGAAACGATCGGTCATTGTTTTTTTTTATGGTTTTTAAGCACAAAAGCTTGTGTAGCACAGGTGCTGGGATGCGCATCCACAGGTCATTCTTTGATTTGTTCATTTTGAATGAATCTTTAATGTGACTCGGGAAGAACGAGTCGTCTCGGGGAGTGATTCGTTCAGTTGCGCATGCACAACATCCTATTAGGTTCTGTACTGGAATTAGTTCACCTGTTTGGAGTCGTCTGGTTTTTCAAGTCGTTCATCTTATGGGGCTGTCACGTGATGCTGATTTTGCTAAAATAAACGAAATGACTCGAAAAAAAGATTTGTTCATTTTGCTGAACGAGACTCAAAGGTCAGAGTTGGTAAAATTATCCAAACTTCCCAGCACTACTACGAATCAGGTCTTCGAATCACCACAAGTTCATCGTCTGTGTACTCCAGGTTCAGAAAGGAAGAGTATGTTGAAAAACTCCATGTTATTTTCTCCTACAACTTCAGAATCGTCCGACATTGTTGTACCTTTTTGTTTGTTTGTGGTTCTGCCTACATTCCGCATGACCTTTCGGCGTGATTTTAACAGTACGTGAACGTGCATCCCAAAGCGTGTGCTACACAAGCTTTTGTGCTTAAAAATTATACAAATTTTTATTTTCCAAAAAAAAAAATCACTGATCATTTCGCTAGATAAGACCCTTCTACCTCGGCTGGGATTGTTTAGAGCCCTTTGAAGCTGCATTTAAACTACATTTTGGAAGTTCAAAATCGGGGCACCAATGAAGTCCATTATATGGAGAAAAATCCTAAAATGTTTTCCTCAAAAAACATAATTTCTTCACGACTGAAGACAGAAAGACATGAACATCTTGGATGACAAGGGGGTGAGTAAATTATTTGTGAATTGTTGTACTGGAAGTGGAATTCTCCTTTAAGGTTGAATCACTGACGACACA
Organism: Labeo calbasu; assembly: GCA_019740295.1. Classification (NCBI taxonomy): domain Eukaryota; kingdom Metazoa; phylum Chordata; class Actinopteri; order Cypriniformes; family Cyprinidae; genus Labeo; species Labeo calbasu. The sequence continues at coordinate 9,375 of JAHKKF010529191.1, read as the reverse complement.
TGGGCTATTTCACTCATGCCCTTACTACCTTTGTGTTGCTGTCTATGCAGGGTCAGAAAGCTCTCAGATTTCATCAAAAATATCTTAATTTGTGTTCCGAAGATGAACGAAGGTTTTATACGTTTGGAACGACATGAAGGTGAGTAATTAATGAGATAATTTTCATTTTCGGGTGAACTAACTCTTTAACAGCAAATATATTTTTTTAAAAAATCATTCCAAATGTCCACACCACAACTATAATGTTAATTTTTTATTTTCTGATGAACAATAAAAACATTGTCAGTCAAACAGAATGCATTTGATCTCTGATTGGCCATATTTTTTACAATATTTGACTTGGTACTTTTGACAACACTGCTGTGTTCATATTCTCACCTTGTCTAGTAGTGCATTCTGCCAAAGTCTGAACATCATCATGTAAGTCCTGTCTCTCGCACCAAACGATGTGAAAAAGTGCTGAAGGGAAGACCAAAGCAGAGACAGCAAATGATGAACATCGAGAAACAACTCATGCATTAATGTGCTGAAGCATCTAAAAGACTCTCACCTTCTCAGTGTCCGTGCACACCTGGATAGCATTGGGAATCAGACGCGCTGTTTTCTCTTTCGTCATGGAGCAGATGTCTTTCAGCCGTACGGTAAGCTGCACACGCATGCAATACAACAACAAAACTCAGCTTAACTCTTATCGGTCTTTCTGGTTGTGGCTCCAAAAGTTTGAGTCATAAATCATACCAGTGTTTCCCAGCGAAAGATGTTGCTGTAAAAACAGATCCAGTTTTCGGAGAGGTAGAGGCGGCCTTGCAGGAGAATGTCCCGCTGCAGAGCACATGAGTAATCTGCCAGTGAGAGGACAAGGTCAAATTTAAATCGTCAAATTTATCATTCAACTTTATATATATTATATATGTGTGTATATATATATATATATAGTTTTCTAATATTTTAATTTGGACCCATCAAGTTCCAAATAAAAGGAGAAATTAAGTATCTTTAAACTGGAAAGCATTTAATAAGCAATTCTAAATGAACTATTAAATATAATTTTGTAGTAATTTATAATTGTAAATTATATTGTCATTTTTATTGTTATTTAATCATAATTATTTAGTTTTATAAATATAAATTAATATTAATCATACATTGGAACTTTTTTTTTTACCTTATTACCTTATTACCTTATTAGTTTTTATGTTATTTACAGTTTGGTTCAAAATTTGGATGAAACAATAATCTAAAATATTTTATTTTCCCCAAGACAAAAACATTCAAACAAAGTAAAAAGATTATTATAAAGACATATCATACTTAATATATTTTTAGAAAAAAATATGCCAAAAAAAAAAAAAAAGTGATATAAAATGTATATATATATATACTTTATCACTCTCTTGTAACAAATGCTAAGTCTAAATGTTAATGTGATTGTATATAAGTATTTCATTTGTTTATGATTAGACTCAGTACATGAGAGCTCTTACCCACAATGAGACGCTCTGTGTCTGGCAACTGCTTGAAGAGCTTCCTGAAGTCTTCATTACGCTGTTTGTATGTGGGACTGAGGACCTGCAAAACACATAAAGCAGTAGGTGAGGAAAACACCCATACTCACACATCCAAAACCAGAGAGAGAGAGCCATTCCACTCTCACTCAGCTGATCATCAGTCAAATGCTGGTTTAGTTTTGCCATGCAGCAGCGTGAGCGGCGTGAGATGAACCACGATGAGTTCATTCCCACTGCTTCTCATTCACAAACGCACTCCTGCTAATGAGTGAATGTACAACTGGAATCAGTAACAGCAGAGCGTAAACAGCCTCTAAAGACAAATGCTCTGAGAAAACACAAGACAATCATTTCAACTTTGATCTCAAGAGGTCTTAAGATCAACTGTGTAAAATGGTGATTTCTTACATGTGATACACTGTTGCCACGGAAGTGAGAAAAAACAACAACAAACTTCTGAGAACTACCATAGAATAAAACAGAAATTATATTAATCAACCGCTGAATTCAGTTTCAAAATATGAAATTAACATACATATTTATGATTACATAAAATAAATCTAAAATTAATGTGTATTAAAAGCTTAACAATAAAAAGCTCATTATAAGCATAGAAAATTCATGTAAATTCATATTTTTACAACAGAATTCATCAGCTCATGATATAATATAATATAACAATACATTTTTTGGTTTATTATGTCATTTTGATCTACACAATTCACACGTTCATCTGTCAACCTCTACATACTCTCTATGCATAATTATATATTATATTATATATATTATATTATATTATATTACAAAAAAATAAATTCACATTGTAAATAAATAAAATAAAATTAATGTACATTAAAAGCTTAACAATTCAACACACACACACACACACACACACACATTTACATATACATATAACATGATAATCGCAATAATTTTATGAAATTATGTGAATTTCATATTTTTAAAACAGAATATAATAATATATTAATTATAATATAATATAATATAATATAATATAATATAATATAATATAATATAATATAATATAATATAATATACAGTTCCTTGGTTTATCATGTCCTCTTTTTATTATCTACACATTAATCTGTCAGCTTCTACATACTCTCTATGAATTATTATAGTATATTATATTATATTATTTTATATTATATTGTTACTGAAATATTCAAGTTGTATATATAGACAAACTGATACTTCAGTGTCTTAATTTCATGTTTTTACTAATTTCTACCAAATTAAAAATAGTAAATAAATGAAATAAAAATATAGTCATGCCCTCTTTTTATCTATATTATATTATATTATATTATATTATATTATATTATATTATATTATATTATTCCTAAAATCTGAAATTCACATATAGAACTGATACTTCAGTGTCAACATTTTAATTTCATGTTTTTACTAATTTCTACCAAATTAAAAATAGTAAATAAATGAAATAAAAATCTAAAGTAAACTTATATCATTTAGCATAATTGAATGCAATTTTTATGTTGTACAATGGTCTATTACTATCGACGGTGTACCCTACTCCCTACTCTTTTGTTGAATCTTTACTAATCTTTTTGTAGACTCACAGCAGGTATTTCCTCATCCTGGTACGGGTCGTCCCTCGGGCCCCAATGCCAGTTCTGGTCCCAATCTGAACCCTGAATTAACCAGCCTGTCAAAGCCTCCTCCAGCTCAATAAGGGTCTCCCAATCTTCCTGAGAGCTTAGTGACGAATCCATGTTTCTGTGCCTCTGTCTTACTACAGCCAGCGAATCAATCGGTTCATCAATGACACTCCGCTCAGACTGCCAGATCCTGGTGATATTTTATTAGGGTCTGTTGGCTGACTCACTCCTTAAAGGTACGCTATCGCAGATGATCATGAGGGCGTAACCTCTATCAGGATGTGAATGTTGGGCTTTTCTAACAAGCACCACGTGATTCCAGTGCAAAAACACATTCACACACAAGTGGCCTTTAGTAACCTCTGCAGACAGATAGTTTGTTATGCCACTGTTTGTTCCAGTTTCCCACCGAATGTACTGGGAAAAAGTTTGTAAGCGTGTCCGTCTTGATTCTTTATGCTTCTTCAGACTGTAAACACTAGACAGCTGATGATGAAGAAAGAGGACGTTACTTCCTTAATCAAACATTAATTGTTACTTTTAGTATGCAATGATACCAGTATCTCGATTACAGGTTGGTTGTTGGCTTTCAAAGAAAGTTATTCTTGGAGTTTAGTCCATCAAAGACATGATTCTTCATCATCCATCCAAAGTTTGTGTTTGTTTTCTGCATTCAGCTGTTCTTGTTAGACTTCAGAAAAGAAAAAAATGATCTTCTAAAGGTTTGAAACAGACCACGGCAACAAATAAAGAGCATCTAAAAAGCGTCACTAGACAATTGATGAGGAAGGAACAGTAAGTTACTTCCGCAATCAATCATTAATTGTTCCCTCAGTATGCACTAATAGCCACTAATGTCTCCACTACAGTTTGGGTGTTGGCTTTCAAAGAACGTCTTCTAGGAGTTTAGTCCATCAATTTAGCAGGTGTTCTTGTCAGACATCAGAGAAGAAAGATAGTCTTCTGCAGGTGTGAATCGGACCACAATGACAAACAAAGTGTGTCGATGAAGAAGGAACAGAAAGTAACTTCCGCAACTGATTATTAATTGTTACCTCAGTATGCAACAGCTACCAATATCTCCATTACAGGTTGGTTGTTGGTTTTCAAAAAACGTTCTTCTTGGAGTTTAGTCCATCAAAGACACAATTCATCTGGGTTCTCAGAGTTTGTGCTTGTTTTCTTCATTCAGTAGCTGCTCTTGTTAGACTTCAGAGAAGAAAGATGGTCTTCTACAGGCGTGAATCGGACCACAACGACAAATAAACACCACCCGGAAACTCTCTGCACCAATTTCTTTGGTTATTAGATCTTCTTTTTAATCATTTATGCTTTCCTGTGTAGAGCTCACACTTGTATCTCTTAGCGGCAAACTATACTCGCTCGCTCGCTCCCTCTCATTTGTGCCTAAAGATAACCAAGAACAAAGACTGACACATGATCTGCAGCAGTCATAATGCTAAGAATGGAATTCTGCTTGTGCAAGAGACAACTCCGACCCAAAAGTGTCCTCTCTTCAGCGCTTATGCATAAATATCCATACGTAGCAGATAAGAGTAGCAGATACTCAGGAACATTCCAATGCAGGCGCAGACCAGCAGAAACCTCGGAAGATACTGCGGAGCACAACAGCTCTATCTGTCCTGCTGATTTATGTAGAGCTGGATGCATGTGAGTGTGTTTACTCCTGCTGATGAGTATGTAAAATAAGTTACACATTAACTAAAAGAGTAAATAATGAGAGACGCCGGTGGCTGGTGCCATGAGTGGGTGTGACATCTCCAGCAATTTTATCAAGTGACCCCTTTGTTTTCTAATGGCAAGTGAGACAATGTCTAGCGGTGGAAATATACATCAACTGTGGGGGTGTAATCTGATATTGTTAGTCTCTTAAAACTCATTGTTTTTTATTTAGCCAAACGTCCACCCTAAAGGAGTAGTTCATTGAAAAATTAAAGTTCTGTCATCATTTACCAACATGTTCTTACTCCTAACTTGTCACATATTGATGCTTGGTCAGGACCCCTTTGGCGTCATTTTTTGACGCACAGGGATATCCTTTTAAGCCTGGGACACACCAAGCCAACGGTCGGCCAACATCAGGCCATCGGTGAGCGTATGTCGGGCTAGTTTGTTGGTGTGTTCACTCGTCGGCTCTCATCGGGCTCACGCCGATGGGAGTTTGCCCGATTTGACATGTTGAATTGGCGTCGGGGCTGTCAGCAAGAGTGAGAACTCTGACTGGATGCTCAGTTTAGCGAACAAGTCAGTGCGAGAATTAAAGAAGTCAATAAGAAATTATGTTTCATGAGGAAAACATTCCCGAATTTTTTTCCATATGGTGGACTTCAATGGTGCCCCCAAGTTTAAACTTTCAAAATGTAGTTTAAATGCAGCTTCACATGGCTCTAAATGATCCCAGCCGAGGAAGAAGGGTTTTATCTAGCAAAACGATCATCATTTTTGAAACAAATTGACAATTTATTTACTTTTTAATCTCAAACGCTTGTCTCGTCTCTGCGATGCGCATGTGCAGTCTGTGTAATCCGGGTCAATACAGTTAGGGTACGTTGAAAAACTCTCGTCTTGTTTTCTTCTTCAATGTCAAAATCGTCCTACATTGCTGTTTTACCATTTTTTTTGTAAAGGGCGTTTGATCTTCTCTGCATGTTCACTTTGTAAACACTGGGTCGGTACTTCTGCAGCGATGTAGGATGATTTTAAAGTTGGGACAAAAAAAGAGATGGAAGTTTTTCGACATACCCTAACTGTATTGACCGTACTGAAACGGAAATAAACAGAGTTAAAAAGTAAATAAATTGTCAATTTGTTTTAAAAATGACTGATCGTTTCGCTAGATAAGACCCTTTTTCCTCGGCTGGGATCATTTAGAGCAGTGGCTCTCAAACTTTTTATACCAAGTACCACATCAGAAAATATTTGGCTCTCCAAGTACCACCATAATGACCAGCACTAAAATACAGTAGCGTAGTAGGCCTAACTATTCAACTACAGCTCTGCACAGTTCAAAATCGAGGCAGTTTTATTCCTAATAAGAATATTTATTGTTGTCTTTACCATTTAAATACACAGTTTGAACATTAACACTGCACAGTGCTTACAAACAGGTAAATAAAAAACTTAAATAATGATTAAATTAAAATGTGTTGTACCTAAAATTTAAATAAAACCTGTACTGTACATGTAAATGTAAGAAAATCTATAATAAAAACTAAAAACTTTACTCAAATAAAGATTAAGTTAAATCATATTGTGTTTTAACATTAATTTATATTTAATTTAGTGATCCCTCTGTATACCACACTTTGAGAACCACTGGTTTAGAGCCATTCGAAGCTGCATTTTGGAAGTGTAAACTTGGGGGCACCATTGAAGCCCACTATATGGAGAAAAATTCGGGAATGTTTTCCTCAAGAAACAATTTCTTATCGGCTAAAGAAAGAAAGACATGAACATTTTGGATGACAAGAGGGTGAGTAAATTATCTGTAAATGTTTGTTCTGGAAGTGGACTTCTCCTTTAAAGTTAAAGTGATGAAAACGGGCAAGTAAACGAAGGCGGCACAAACAGAAGAAATGTTCTAATATTATGTAATCTTTCCCAAGCATTCCAATATGTGAATATCCAATATGTGAAATTCATAACAACAGGAACCGCTTAAAATGAATAAAGTTATCAACATAACTGATATTAAAGGGGTCATCGGATGCCCATTTTCCACAAGTTGATATGATTCTTTAGGGTCTTAATGAAAAGTCTCTAATATACTTTGATTAAAAATTCTCAATGGTTTTGTAAAACAACACCCTTTTTACCTTGCCAAAATGAGCTCTGCAAAAATCATCTCACTCTAAGGGGTTGTTCCTTTAAATGCAAATAAGCTCTGCTCACCCCGCCCCTCTCTTCTCTCTGTGGAAAGACGGTGTTGTTTACATTAGCCGCATTTA
>JAHKKF010529190.1:0-11850 GCA_019740295.1 Labeo calbasu | reverse complement strand
TGATGGTGATGGTGATCACTCGTGACATTAATTGCTCTTTCACACATGCTGTCGTTAAGAAGCCGTCCGTCGGCTAATTACTAAACGAGTTCAGTTCTCCGTGGGTCAGCGGACTCGAGCGGACCTTCCGCGTCCAGCGTGATGTGGACAGGAAGTGACATCAGCTGCTCTGAACATGTCAGGACTCATCAGATCAGACTGACAGCATTATTACACATAACATTAGAATAAAAACACACAACAACAACGATGAGAACTGAACCAAATGCAGAACAATAAAGCTGTTATCACTTTATACTGATTCACATAAAAACAGCATGCAGTGTTTAATAGAAGCCTTCGGGATGACCTCATTTACATGTAAATCAGTGTGTGTGTGAGTGTGTGTGTTTGTGTCGCAGCTGCAGATGAAAACACACAAATCTTTCAGCCCTGAATTTTGTATTCACAGCCAAACTGACCCGTTAAAAGGAGACCCGTTAGAAAGAAGCCCCTGTGTGTGTGTGTGTGTGTGTGTGTGTGTGTATGTGTGTGTCAAGTCACCTTTATTTCAGTAGCGCCTTATACAACACAGACTGTCAAAGCAGTTTCACAGTGATGAAACAGGAAAACAGTGATTCAATGATGCAAGAACTCAATGAAGCAGAAGCAGAATTCAGTTCGGCTGTAAAGCAGCTCTAAACAGACATTAACAAACCATGTGTGCATTTCTGTGTGTGTGTGTGTTATTGAGTGTGTTTGCATGTTTCACCATGTTTGTGTGTGTGTGTTATTCATCTGAACGGTGCATCCGTCACGTCTAACAGCGCTCACATTCTGTGTTACCTTGATCTGCTGCAGGTCATCGAGAAACAAAAACTCAAGGCTGTTTGTCAAACTCAAGCTGAACGTATGAAACGTTCACAGAAGAGAAACGAGTGAAAGACGAGAGGACAGAGAGTGGAAGCTGAATGAACGGAGGAGAAACAGGAAGTGTGAGCAGCGTCTGTCCACATCAACAACGCCGGTTCTTCTTTGAAGTCGAGGCGACGTGAAAACTGCATTATAAACACACACAGATGCAGGAGCGTGCCAGACGAGCGTGCAGAGATACGACAGCAGACGGCACAGCACAGACACCTGCTTCATCAACTCGTCAACAAAACAATAAAGGAAAAAAAAAACAAAATAATAATAATAACAATAAGTAAATAAAAATATATTTATTATATGCACCAATATGCATGTATTGATCACAAAACAACAACTACAGGTTTCATTTGTTGAGGTTTGTTTCTGACGTCTGTGTTTGGATTCTGTCTGGTTCACCTTCAGCATTTTATTTCACAACGGTCTAGTAACCATTTTCTGTTTTAATAAACCCTTCTTAACCGTAAACACTAAACTAACACCAGCTAATACCAGAGAGACGCTCAATGAGCAAGGCAGATCAGCTGCAGCTCTACAGGAAACAGGAAGTACTCTGCTGAAGTGACTCAGTCTCGTATGCTAACGCTCCAGTGTTTCTGCATTTCACTTAGCGACCAATTAAGCCCACTAAACCAACAGGGAGACCTCGAAAAACCAATTAATCACCACAATAAATCAGCCAATTAAGAGATGAGATGAAATTAACATCAAATTACACGCAGGAACAGATAATGAAGACGGCGTGTCCTCAGCGCTCTCACACACACACACACACACACACACACACACACACACACACACACACACACACACATACACACACACACACCGATCAAACAAATGTCTGTAAATACGTCGGCTTCAGCTTTAGAGCAGCACAGATGAGATCAGACTCACAGACACAAACACCAGTGCCGTCTGGTTCACATATATAACGCCTCAGTGTGTTTATTAAAGGGAGACAGCGGACACGTCTCACATTTCTGTGTTTGGACCGCAGATGTAAACGACACAGGAATCATATTTACTTCAACAGCAACAGAAAAATTCCACTACAGCATTCCCACTTTACAAAAGAGGAAAAATATAAAGAGAAGGATTACGGTCATCAAATTTTGACATTATATGTACACTCGTGTAGAGTGATATACAGCCTACCATACGTGACCCTGGACCACGAAACCAGTCTTAAGTAGCACTGGTACATTTGTAGGAATAGCCAACAATACATCGCATGGATCAATTTAATCAATTTTTCTTTAAAGATCAAGTAAAGATCAAGTTTCATGAAGATATTTTGTAAATTTCCTACCGTAAATATATCAAAACTTAATTTTTGATTAGTAATATGCATTGCTAAGAACTTCATCTGGACAACTTTAAAGGTGATTTTCTCAATATTTAGATTTTTTTGCACCCTCAGATTCCAGATTTTCAAATAGTTGTATCTCGACCAAATATTGTCCTGTCCTAACAAACCACACATCAATGGAAAGATTATTTATTCTTATTTATTTAATGAATTTTAAAAAATGGACTCTCATGACTGGTTTTGTGGTCCAGGATCAAATAAAGCAAATCTCAACTGCGTGATTATGTTATGATGTAAACAGTTTAACTACATCACCATTCACCTCTAATCTGATAAACGTAACTATAAGGATTATATTAAGATACTATAAACATTAACATTATGATTTTCTGTAAAGTTGCTTTGAAATAATGCACATTGTGAAAAGTGCCATGTAAATATATATAAAGCACTATAAAATACATAAATTCATAAAGCGCTTTCTCTCTCTATACACGCATTAATATATCAAAATATATAAATATTATGTCTTTTCTACAAATATTAAATATAAAATAGTAATATTAATAATAATAATAAATAAACCATTTTACATGGCATTAATTATAACGGAAATGCATATATTTTATGTATATACTATTTTAAAATATTATGCCAATATAAATGTGCTTCTATAAATATTTTATATAAGATAACGGCAATAAAAAAAACAATTATATATTCTAACAATAGTAAAAACAAACAAAAATAATTATATGTATAACATGATGTTAATTATTGTGAAAATGCATGGTTTATTTTGTTTATATATTATTTATATACATTCTATAATATAATGATAATATTCAGTAATGTGAAAACGCATCATCACAGTCTGCAAAAAGGGTCCCAAAATCACGCTGGGCTTAAACCCGGCAGAGAGGCTGATTTAGACCCGAAATGAAGTTTCAAATGTAGGTTCGGGAGGAGTCTAATCATTCAGGCCTGTCGATCCTCATAACGAGCCTATATAAGCAGCACTCACTGCACCGTCCCAGCATCAATTCTTCCGGCATCCCTCCACCTCCCCATCTCCTCCTTTATTTCTGTTATTCTCCCTCTAGGTAACACCGCAAAGAGGGGGTTGAACTCAGAGCTCAAGCCGAGCCTCGGGTCTGAGACTCCACTGAGGACGGCGAGTTCGTTTACCATTAACCATCAGGACTGGATGGGCAGGCGAACTCATGAAACAAACAAAAAAATCCACTACTGCTAACTAGGGTGCATGTGCAGCAGAACACAGTGGCGGCGGTGTGTGTGTGTGTGTGTGTGTGTACTCACGATCGCTGCAGTACGAGCCCCCGTAGGACGTCATGGTGCAGTCGCATGAGAAGCCCTCCCACTGCTGCAGACACACCCCCTGATGATGACACGAGTCCTCCGTACAGGTGGTGCTGGGTCCTGCACACACACACACACACACACACACGGGACAGAAACACATGGAAGGTCAGTCTTCAGCTCAACACCAGACATTCTGAGTGTTTCCAGCAGAACTTGTGCTGGTTTAGTGAGTTTCAGGTCTCTGCTGCTTACACAATGAGAGGAAACACGTGCAGGAATTACGCTGATAGTGAACGTGAGACGCAGCCGCTGGAAGAATGAACATGATGATGGATTTACTACGAGTGATGTGCGGTCAGTCATTTTCATCACGGGAGGCGCACGCGACACAACACACATTTCACGTTCAACAAATCACATCCCAGCCGGACGCAAACGCACAGACTCCTGCACCAAGTTAATGTCAGCACTGAACTGAATAAATACAAACACACAACACTGAGATCTGCTGAGATCATCCCACTTCAGCACATCTTCAGTCTAATGATCGTCATGCTGAGATCTGAGAAAATTAACACACTCATCAACACCACAGACCCGGAGCAGCTGATTTTACCCGTACCATCACCGAAATAAACCTGAGCGACGCTTACTTCATTCATCAGATGCACAAATACTAAACATACACATTCAGATCTACAGGACGTTCAGATGAATCGTGTGCAGGACAGTTATGATCAAGATTAAACATCACAGTACATGAAGGTCGTAACACTTGTGCTGTGAACATAAATGATCTTAGTTTCCAACAAGAATATTGTGCAGCACAACCGTTTTCAACATTGCTAACAATCAGAAATGTTTGTTGAGCAGCAAATCAGCATATTAGAATGATTTCTGAAGGATCTCTGACACATGCATCACAGAAATCAATTACAGTTTAACAGATATTCACACAGAAAACAGCTGTTTTAAACTGTAATAAGATTTTACCGTTTTTACTGTATTTTGATCAAATAAACGCAGTCGAGATGAGCAGAAGAGGCTCTTTCAAACACACACTGACTAAATGTGCATTGACAGTGAAAGCGTATCAGATTCAGTTCCGTGTTCACAGAGAGAGAGTGAGTTTTGACAGTCTCTGATTTGAGTGGCACATGTGTATATAATATTACAATAAATGTGTCATTTTAAGTGTAAAGACAGAAAAGGTTTTGCCATCTATTTCGGCGGTGCTCGACGGCCCAATTAAATGAAACCTCTGAAGCGTGATTGGATATTATTCTAATTGACTGTTGAGTTGATTGCGTTCTAATCACATGCTAATGACTCGTCTGTGCGGCTGAATTCAACTCAACTTCATTACTGCCCTTTATTCTACACATTTACCAAGTGTGTGTGTAAGCTGTCTGAACGTGGAATTACAAGTAAAAAAAAAATATTAATATTGAGTTCATATAATTTATTATGATCTGTAGGGGACGGCACAGAGCCATTTCTAAAAGCTGCACTACGCAACTTTTAAAACCTGATTTTAAAAGACTAAGAATCACACACTTACTGACTTTGTAAACAGTCACGGAAGAAAACGATATGATCAGTAAGTCACAGAAACGTACGCTTTTCCATTACTTTAACTTTTTTTTTCCTTTTTGAGATATATGAGATTCAACCTGCCAGTTTAACATAATTTAAGTTGAAATGATTTGAGTTGAAAGTCTGTAAGTTGAAGTGGGTGAACATCTGGGTGCACACTACAGCGTAACCTGTTGAATTAAGCATGAAATGGCTAAGTCTGAAACTGTATTTTCTTGTAAAACATACTCCAGTAATGTTTGTTTACAACTTCAAAACATTATTTTTTTTTACGGTGTAGCGCTATAGCGACACACAGTTTTTGATTTCAGATCCGGATTGATTTGAGCACAACAAATTCGATCTCTTCTAAACACACCGTGCATCTCATTTACACCTGTGTTTCTCTGGCCGTACTGTATTGTCATGTTTGTGTTCGAAAAGCAAAGCTGAAATAAATTCCAATAATTCTCGAGTTCCTTTAAATGACACAAACAATTCCATCTATTTGATATCTAAGAGCGCCAGCTCGGAGAAGAAGTGCATCTGGAACAGCGTTAGCGCGCCGGCCGGAGTCTCATGAAGTCTGAATGTGTTTTTGGCAGCACAGATGACAGGCTGATCGCACGGCGTAATAATGTTGTTTTTGCGGAGAGAGCGAGAGACACTGGAGTGAAATGAGACGGAGTCCGTGGGGAAATCACACACAGAATATCGCAGCAGACTATTTCCACCGACAACAGCGCCTTCTGAACGCATTAGAGATGCTGTCTGTTGTGAGATCTAATATGCATGATAAATTATTATCTAACATACAATTAGCATTGAAATGTGACCTTACCAACTGGAGCCAACAATTAACAACATACAACATCACATGACCTGAATATCCACTTCATTACAAAACAACAACCCACACATATCCATCCATCTATCTATCCATCCATATCGATCATTTATTATGTAAACCAGGGATAGACAACGTCGGTCCTGCAGAGTTTAGCTCCAACCCCGAAAAAAACCCTCACCGGCCTGTAGCCCTAGTAATTCTGAAGACCTTGATGAGCTCGTTCAGGCGTGTTTGATCAGGGTTGGAGCTAAACTCTGCAAAACAGCGACGCTCCAGGACCGACGTCGCCTTTCCCTGATTAAACATTTGGGGTCAGACATTTGTTTTTATACTTTTACTTATCAAGGATGCATTAAAGTGCCAGTAAAAACATTTATAATGTTCCAAAAGATTTCTATTTCAACTAAACGCTGTTCTCTTGAACTTTCTATCCATCGGTGAATCCTGAAATTTAAACTGTATGTTGATTTCCAAAAAATATTGTTTTCAACATAGAACAGCAAATCAGCATATTAGCATGATTTCTGAAGGATCGTGTGACACTGAAGACTGGAGTAATGATGCTGAAAATTCAGCTGCGCATCACAGAAATCAATTACAGTTTAACACATATTCACATAGAAAACAGCTGTTTGAAATGATAGTAATATTTTACTGTTTTTACTGTATTTGTAATCAAATGAACACAGCCTGGTTGAGCAGAAGAGACTTATTTTAAAAACATCAACATTCAAGAGTTCGGAAACTATTACCGATCCCTACATAGGTCGATACAATCACATTCTCCATGGCAATATTCGCTAAAACAAGGTTAAAATACTAACAGATCCATATACCTCTGATATGGAACACACATCAGGTGTCTGTGCCCATCACAGACGTAATAAGGCGATGGGCCGCTGGTTGTCCCCACTGATCCATAATAGAGAATATGATTCTACCAGAGACGTTCACAAGTCTTTAAGTTGGAGTCCGAGTTGAGTCTCAAGTCATTTCATGTCTCGCAAAAAAAATCCCATTCAGAATCCTCATGTATTGAAATCTTCCTATTTCGAAGCTGTTTTATAGGCTATTCGTGGGTTTTAATGTGACGTCACACAGTGATGCGGCCGCCGTCTGTAGGACCGAATTGCATTTCAGTCTGTGCTGTGCTGTGAGAACAGCAAATAACAATGGATTATTCACCAAGAGACGTGGATGTATGGGCTCATTTTGATAAAATATTTCTCGTAAACATAGATGCGTTTTTACATTTTAGTATTTTACTTTAGCGAGTTCACAAACAAAACTTGCCAAATGCGAGACTGCTGAAGACTTTCGTTATGCTCCACCTTATAAATCAAGATGTTTTTGGTCTGGGACAAGACTGTTTGGATCCTTGGACTTTCCAGTGGTTTAGCAGTTTAAAATTGTGTGATCACAACAACCTGCTTCTTGTCATTTTTAAGGTATTGTTTTCGTTAGCCTATAATGTATTAATCGAGAGCCCGGTCTCGTGAAAATGCCTATCAATAGCAGGATTTTCTGTTTCTATGTGGCGTTCTATTCATATGCTGAAATTGACTTTGGCGTGCATATGATATGCATGTGTTTGTCGTGCATAATACACAGTTTTCGTGTGCATATTATACGCATTTACCCCACACCCCTAATCCTACCCATTGCGTATCATACACAAAGTCATTTGAAGTCAAATTCTGCGTATAAGTAGTAGCCTACACCAAATACACACTTTCATGAGATCCGGTGACAACTGAGGTGGGTACCTGAGGTACAGTGGACCGACTCCGCTTGCATTTATTCACGTGAATTGTGGAGATGTGGTGACCCTTTCTGGTAGTGTGATTCATAGAGTGTCATTTCTAATCACCCGGACACTGACGCTTTGACCGAGTACCGGCAACATGTCAGAACTATAAAATGTTATAAAATTCCAAAACTTTGCCATTTACCAATGTGTTTTTCAAAATACCTTTTAATTTTTTGATGTTTTAACCTTTATTTATTAAATGTTACAGTCCAAGTGTATAAATGCCTCATTCATTCAAGTAAATGCATGGGTAATTTTGCAACATGTGTTAAATATTTTATCTACACTTAAAACTGCTGTTTTTGCTGTAATTACATGGTTTTGTAGATAAATTGTTGTGTAAATAAATTTTACTCATGCCAGCTTGATCAACTTTGCTTGATCAATTGCTTTCATAGTAATGAGATGTTTATAGATTTGTTAAGTCATGTTATTTATGTATTCTAATCTATACAATTAAAATGAAAGTAAACGATTTGGCTTGGCAACGTTATCAATTTTAAATGAAATATTAATCAACAGTACAAGTTAATGAACAGACTATGTCTGGCGTGCTGCGTAACGGGACGATTCCGGTTTGGATGGATGCGGCAGTGTCGGTGAGTTACGGCCGTCTCAGATTGATTGGGTCCAGAATCTGGCACTGAGTACACAGACATCCAGGCCGGGAGCGGCAGATGGGCAAGTGTCTGGCAGGTGATAAAATTTACCTGAAACTGGCCCGAGTGAATGAAGAGAGATTGTGTGTGAGGTACGTTTTTACTAAACTTTGGTCTAGTCAGCAGTAAATAATCCTAATGTATCTATTTAAAAAACAAACAAACATTGTTTTTTGTTGTTGGTGAAGTGTTATTTTGGGGTTTTTTTGGTTTCCGATCACCAGATAACACGGTCACCAGTTAAACCGTAACACCGGCCGGAGAGAGAGAGAGAGAGAGAGAGAGAACGGAGCTTAAGGGCTCGATTAAAGCGCGTTTGGCTTTAGATACAAATACTAGAGTATATAGCGCTGAAAGATATTTGCCATAAACGACACTGAGCACTTGTTATGTGATTCGCTCTGCTCCGACGTTTTGACGCGCTACTCACTCAAACGGTGCTGCTGTAACGGCTCGCGGTCCGAATATCACTTACATAAGTATTTAAGGATAAAAGACTCGAATTGCTTTTAAAATATTCACGAGTCCTTTTCCTCGAGTCGAGTGAAGTCTGGAGTCATTTCAGGTCGAGTCTGAAGTCTATAAAAATGCAACTCGAGTGCCCATCTCTGGATTCTACCGTATAGATCAGCGGATAATGTCCCTCGAGTTCAGTAAAACCGAATACAGCCATTTTTCCAATTAACCAAGCTTTTTACCAGACAGTCAGGAAGCAGGCCTTATTAGGTCAACACAGGGCAAATGGACCGCATAACACACCTTTTAAGAAAGTTGAAACTCCTAAAAACTGTTGATCCGCTCGGCCTGGACATGTCTGATCCCTTTAAATTCACGGGATTAAACGATCAGGGATTCCGTTAATGAATATGTCCCGTCTGAGTAACATTCAAAAGAGACTTCTACAGGTCGCCGTAGGCTCACCGCAAAAACGCGATTTTACCAAACTAGCACAAAATCTGAAAAATGACGTTTGTCATTTGTGCGTTAATATTTTATTTAATAACAGAAACGTAATCTAATATTTCGCGTGATAAACAGAAATAATACGTCAAGTAAAATATTATTTAAGTTCAGCTGAGCGCGGGGGCGTGGTCGGGGGCGGAGTCTTGGCCAGCGTAAGACAACGCAAGGCTCTCCACATAGAAAGTGAAATAATTAGAAAACGAAAATTTGAATTGTAAGGAACAACATATTATACAATTGCTTTTTTTGTTAGGAAAATACCATATACATAAGAAAAAGTGTCAATGTAGACCAACTTTTTCCCATTTTATTAATGACTTTACGTTGTATGTAAATCTTTTGGAACAATCAAAAACAAAAAAAACACTGAAAACATGTAATGCTCTGAAAACATTGAATTTTATGTAATTTTGTTTTTTCTCTTTTCTGTTCTTTTTCTCTGGCAGCTATTGTAATTTGACATGAATATGTAATACCTCTTGTTCTCCTGGCATTGGAATAATGAAGCATTAAAAATGACAAAACACTGTATGTGTATGAATATACTGTAGGTCTATTTGTTATCTGTATTTTTTCAGTGTGCAGCTTGTTTAACTTTTTTTTTAACATTTCTATTTAGCCTATTTAATACTGCAAGAAAATTACATGTAATATTTCATTTGACCTGTCGATGACTCGCATTTAAATTTCCTTCAGACTAGATGAAATCAGACCAAAACCAACCAGATGTGAACGGCAAAAACCTCATCTGTGCGTGTGGACAGATGACTGTCTGTACGACACATGCCGTCCGTTCCCGACTCAGAAAAAACTGCATCTTTGTACTGAAGTTTCCAGGAAGAAGCTTCAGTCTGTTCAAAACGCAGCAGATTCTTACCAGATCCACACAATCTGATCATATATAAAGCTCTCAATGTTCCAGCTCCTTGAAGTGATCTTTCATCCATCACAATTTAATCTGTGCCACTCAAATAAGAGTTTGAGTCTTCAGCACATGCTGGTTCTGGTCTGATCTTTCCAGGAATCTGACACATGACTGTCTGATCCGCACGATGGTTTTACCAGCGCCTGTTATGATTGCGATGATCATCTTACATAAATTACGGAATGGAGCTCTTCAGATTTGTCAGCAAATGTTCTCAGTGCTCGATGCTTAAGCGATCTTCTGTCACGCTATGATTCATACGCTGGAAAAACTCCGGCCGCTGAGAAGATGGATTTTCCAAACGAGGTGCAGCTCTTCATACGGCTCCTGAAGTTTGCAGCATCTCTAATAGTTTGCAGTGTTTGTGACTCGTCTGGAAAACGAATCTCATTACGAGTTTGCAGGTCCAGACTCTGACTCTCAAACACACAATGTGCTGTCGGCGTCAGCGGGTCGAAACGTCTCCGTAAACCCCACTTTCACTCGTAGACGGAATGTAGATATAAGCATTTATAATGCATGGCTTATGCTGATACGTTTAGAAATATATTCAGCAATTCTGAACGTATAAATATTAAAGAAGCTAAACAATCCAAAGATGTTTTGTATTAAGTTAAAACACGCTGAATGCAGATGACGAGCTGACCTTCTCAAACCCAATGTCTTCTGCTGCCGCACACAAACAAACAAACAGACAAACAAACAAACAAACGCTTAAGAGCAGCTCAACAAACCATTACAGCAAAACAATGGACTCAACTGCAAACGTCTGCACACCGGGGTTATTTTACTATCACAGAGATACGTTTATAGTTTTAATGCTCTGAATTAGATTTTGTTTTCATTTTCATTGTAGTTAAAGTTTTAGTAACTTACTGACTGATTGATTTTTTTTTTTTAAATATGTATGGGGGTTTGGGGGGGTAATTGCAACATTTTGTTTTTGCAACACCAAACTTATATTTCACTATTTTTTTTTAACTCAGAATTGTGAGATAAAAAGTCGCAGTTACCCTGTTTCATGTACACAGGGTTGCAAAATCTCACTTCCTTTGGCGTGACACACGCACGTTCAGGCTCCGTCTCACGCTCTCACTCGGCCCATGTAAATCTCACGCCAAACTGGCAACTCTGCTTGCGATTTTAAACAAGTTTTAGCTTTCAAATGTTGTAAGTTTTAATACTTTGATTTTTGGTCAACATTACAGCAGATTATGCCGATAACATTTACAGTATAATTTTATTCTGGAGAGTGATGGAGAGGAGACACTTATGAAAATTGAACATGGTTTTACTACAAATAAAACAAAAAAAACATGGTTCCTATAGTTAAACCACGGTAACCACAAATTCACCATGGTCTTGCTACACTAACCATAGTTTAACCGTGGTATTTGTAGTAAAACTATGGTTATACAAATGGTAATCAATGCGGCAAAAAACATGGTTACTACACTTTTACTATAATAAAACCATGGTTAATTTTCATAAGGGTTAATATGGTTTTCTTGTATTTAACCCTCA
>JAHKKF010529189.1:0-20694 GCA_019740295.1 Labeo calbasu | reverse complement strand
TTTTTTTTTTTTTTTAATAATTTTTTTTTGGGGGGGGCAACCCTCGGATGGGGGGGGGACATGTCCCCTCCGTCCCCCCCGGGATTTACGCCCATGGTTGGGGCTGAACTCTGCAGGAAAGGGGGTCCCCAGGAGCAGTGTTGTAGACCTATGTTCTTTGATCACTTAGCATCTTCTTAGCATCTAAAATGAATCCACACATTCACACACACAAAAAGATGAAGAGTCCAGCTGACTGAATTATTATTAGGGGCCAAGCACTGAAGGTGCGATGGCACCTATTGTATTTGTTGGTGTTCTTCTTCTTCTTGAGTCTATGGCAGCCCATAGAACCGTTTGCAGGAAAGTTGTGAAATTTGGCCACTGATAGAGGACAGTCCCAACATTAACCACAGCAAGTTTGGAGTCTCTAACTCAAACTCTCTAGTGCCACCACTTGTCCAAATTTTCAATCATTTTATGCTAATAACTTTTGAACTGTAAGGCACAGAAGGATTCTTTTTTCCTCTGAATCCTTGGCTCATGCCGAGTCGAATGAAGTCCAAAATTAAAAATGTGTAAGGTTTAGTTATTTTCTATAATTTTTTGTTCGAAAAACCTACTTTTTGTTCGAAAAACCTACTCGTCCTAGATGGTTTGTCTGATTTTCACCAAAATTGCCTCAGATCATCTTCAGACCATGCTGGCAAAAAGTTATGGAATTCAAGATGATTAGTCAAACCGTTCTCGAATAACATGAATAACAAATTCTACGAAAAACACGCAAAAATGGATGTGAGGCTATATCTCCGCAACGGTTTGGCGTACTGAGACCAAACTTGGTGTGTGTAATAACAAGCATGACCTGCTTGTTCCACGCAGTGCCACCTAGTGGTCAGGAGATATGGAAAATAGCTATTTTCGCTTATACCTTCTGAATGGTTTGGCCAAAAATCACAAAACTCTTCAGATTCGGTGCATCATGCTGAGTCCAACCATACCCAATTGTCCCAATTCCATGTCAGCCATTTTGCTTGTTGGCCATATTGAATTTTGTCCAAAAATGCTATATTTTACAAAGGCTTTGACGTATCGTTACGAAACTCGGTATGTGTCTTCAGCACCATGCCCTGAAAGTACTCAAAAAGTTTGGTGGCAGTGCCACCTTGTGGCCAAAGGTTATAAAGAAATTTACAAAAATGCTAATAACTTCTGCCTATTGTAATGAAAGTGATCTCAATAGATTCCTTGGGTCAGGCCAAGAACATTGATACCTATTATGCCAAAACTGGCCAAACATCCTGTCCGCCATTTTGATTAACTCCTCCTAAACTGTTCGTCCAGTTTTCAGCAAATTTGACTCGGTTGATCTTCAGACCATGCTGACAAAAAGTCATGGATTTCGTGACGATGCACAGTAGGAAACGGTTTTCGTTTAGCGCACCAACGAATTTACTGGAAGGATGCCAACCTGCATCTGAGGCTGTAACTCCACAAAGCTTTGACATATTTAAACCAGACTTTGTATGCGCCATTGTCACCTCACACTGACCATGCCACATAAATTTGGTAACAGTGCCACCTATTGGTTAGAAGTAATACACCATTCATTAAACATTAATAATGAAATTTCCAAAAATGCTAATAACTTCTGATTGCATTAGCCTATTGTAATAAAACTGTTCTCAAAACATTCCTTGGGTCATGCCAACAACATACATACCAATTATACCACAGTTGGCCGAACTTCCTTTCCGCCATTTTGATTAATGTACAAAACCTACTTTTTCGAACTCCTCCTACACCGTTGGTCCAAATTTCACCAAATTTGACGTAAATCATCTTCAGACTGTGCTTAAACAAAGTTATGGATTTCATGTCGATAGACAAAACTGTTTTCGTACAGCGCCACCATACATATGAGGCATGATGCTAAAATGACTTTGAGGCTGTATCTCTGTAAAGCTTTGACATAATGACACCAAACTTTGTCTGTGTCATTGTCACCTTACACAGAACACGCCACATCAATTTGAAAACAGCACCACCTATTGGTCAAAAGTGATAAGCCATTAAATTATATTATTATTGGTTGTATTTATGATTTTTCAGGCATTTCAACTGATATCATCCTAAAATGGCTTTAATTACTTGTTGTAGTTAGTCTGTTGCTCCTTGCTGTGCTTAGCTCCTCATTCTGCCTCTTTAGTGCTTGGCTCCACAATTGCTGCTTGCAGCTATATTTATTATTATTATTATTATTATTATTATTATTTTAAATGGATCTCATATTGAATGTTCTATACAGGTCGAACTGAAAACTGAAATGACTCTGCCTTGCCTGTTTCCAGCCTGATCACATAAAGAGGAACTGTGCGAATAGTCAGCCCAGCAATGGCAATCAGTTTGCACAGCCACGTCAATGTTCACTGACTTTAAAATAGTCGGCCCACACTTGGAGAGGGGTCGTTGAGTAGAGTGGACCAAATCCTCAAAAATGCAGTTATTAACCAAGTTTATGAAAGTGCCTGTGCGCAAACTCCAGCTAAAGTTACAGTGATCGCCCAGAATATGCAGACTCTTGAAGTGTTTGGTGAGTTGCTCTATGCACCCATGATATGAGTGATGATAGGTGATAGGAATGTTGGACTCAGGATCTAAGGCATGTACTGTACTTTCAACACATTCTCACTCCCAACTCGTCAATTATTGATGCTTGGACAGGACCTTTAGTGTCATTTTTCGACGTGCAGGGTCCTCCATTCTTTTCAGTTGTTTGCTTTAATTTAATGGTTTGCATGCATAAAAATAGAAATATTTTTATAATGTAATATATTTTTTTAATAATTATATACTTTATTTGGAGCACCTATCCCCACCCCTACCCTAAACCTACCCACTTCTGAACAATATAAAACATGTAACAGGAAAATATAAATAAAGTCACAGGTATTTATTACAAAAACTGGCCATAAACAAGCAGTATAAAAGCATTACAAACAAGTCCTGTTGCATCCAAGTCTTCTAAAGCTATACGATATCTTTATGTGAAGAAAAGAGTAAAACACAACCTTTTAATCATTGAAATTGATCCCTCTCCGTTAACGCGGTCACATCTCATTCAAAAAGATACTCCTGAACATTAGCATGACACAGTCAGTCACAAGACACACAAGGGCCAATGGCATTTCACAACCAAAGCTGACGTAATGCTTCTTCTGGAGGCATTTTTTAAATTTGTGCACAGACTGCAGCACACAGGATGAGCTTACGGCGAATAGAGTCGGTGATCACATCTATTCCTCTCAGAAATCAATAATTTTGCCTGGGAAAACTTGGAATACTAATACTTTTTGAATGAATTATGACTGTAGTTGTATTTGCCTGATATACCCCATGTTTTATTGACAAATGGTTAGGTTTAAGGGCAGTGGTTGGGTTATGTGCTTATAAATGTGTAAATAGTGTAATATAAATAAAACTGTTGACTGTTTACATTGAAAATCACACCCCAACATATATGCAATAATGGCAAAATGACTATCCAAAATATAATTTGATCATGACGATAACATTGACAAAAAGTGACACCAAAGGGTTTTGACCAAGCGTCAATATGTGACGAGTTGGGAGTGAGAATGTGTTGGTACTTTCAGTGAGGTACAAGAGAGTTGAATGCTTAGTAAGGATGTGTTGCCAAAGCCCACACCACTGACACAGGAAAATAATGTTAATAGGATGCGGAGGTAAAACAACCGAGCCAAAATGCATGTATGAAGTTCAGCTGAAAATGTATGGTGAGAGATGCTTAGTGCCTGTTCTAGTTGTGCCAGGACAGAGGGATGACCTAATCATCGGTAGCATTGTGATTAAGTTCCTCATGCACCAAATGAAGATTAGTGATGATTACATGAGGATTCTGTCTAACAGTGTTTCAGAGCCACCTTCATCATGCAAACAATTCTTGGATGTCATGGCAAATACTGGAGCCACTGGAGAGGTGGTGCTCCACCAGACAAGGTTGGGACTGTTAAGCTTCAGCAGTCAGTTACCCTAATGGCCAAACAAGAACACCTTGTCTGGGAAAGGCTACCGAGTAGTACTGCCATGTCACCAGGAATCACTGTAATTGTGGAAGCCACTTCTTTCAGAACCATGCCTGATGGGACATCATAGTAGGCCGTGTAGTTACACCTCTGTGGGGAGATCGTTGGGTTCTTTTAAAAGTTACCAACCTTTCAGATAAGCTGGTCCCCCTTAAAATAAACCGCAAGTTGGCTGATGTGTTCCTGTGCCTTGCTGTGGAAGATTTTGAGCTGTTGCAGGGTTTTAGTTATGTTCAGGTGTCCACATCCAAGACTATATCTCAACCTGTTGTCACAGGTGATCTTAAACAGAGACTCAAGGCTGTAAGCCTCGTGACATTGAAATTAACTCATGTTATGCTAGTGAATCAGCAAAAGAAAAGCTTGTCTCGTTCCTCGAGAACTACAATAATGTATTTTCCAAGCATGCTCTGGATTGCAGGGAGATCAGAGGTTTCGGTAACCGTGTCCACTTAACTGATGAGCGTCCTATCCGACTTCCATACCATCGGGTACCACCCGCTCATTATCAAAAATTACTCCACGTTTTTTTCAGAAATGGAAGAGCAAGGAATAATCCAGAAATCAGTGAGCGAGTATGCTTCACCTTTGGTTTTAGTATGGAAGAAAGACGACAGTTTACGGGATCTGTACAGACTTCAGATGGCTAAATGCCAGGATCATTAAGGATGTGCACCCGCTCCCACACCAATCAGACTGTCATTGCCTTGAGTGGAAATATCCTTGGCTAAAGGGCCACATGACAGACAATAACCCATTCACTTATATACTAACAAAGACTTAACTCGATGCTTGTGAACAGCGCTAGGTGTCTAAGCTTGCTGCTTATACCTTTGATCTTAAGCATATTGCTGGAAGTAAGAACACTGTAGCTGATGCTTCAGCCATGATTATTTCGCAAAAACAGTCAGTCACAGGCTTATCACAGAGCAATATGGCAGTTTACTCACTGAGGCTGAAAGTGTTGATAGAGATTGAGTTCAGGACACTTTTTGTTTGAACAGCCTTCATGTGTCCTCTCACTCATGTCCGATGTCCTGTGATCACACAACAGTCAGGGCCATGCAGACAATCCAGTCCATTCAGAATGCAGCAACGCCTGGACACAATTTCAGCAATCGCTCTCGAGGAGATCCGACAGGGCCAAGAATCAGATCCAGCAATCTCAAAAATAATACCCTATCTGGGTCAGAAGAAAGGACCATCAAGACAAGAGTTCTTCTTAAGCAATGGTATTGGCTGAAGGTTCACGATGGAGTAGTCTAATGTGTCTCCAAAGATCCTCATTCATAGGATCATAAGAGGTTCCAACTTGTTTTTCTTTCTAGTCTCAGGGCTTAACCCTAAAACTGATGTGTACATTCTTGCTGGACATCAGGGACTTTGAAGAATTCTCCAGCTAACTTGACAATGCTTTTTTTTTCTGGCCTAGAATGGAGCGTCACATAAGGGAGTATGTCAAGTGTTGTCAGAGATGTATATTGGCCAAAACACTAGAGCCATCAGCTTGAGCCCCACTTGAGAACTCAGAACTTTAGCCCCTATGGGGTTAGTGTGTTTGGATTTTTGGAGTGCTGAGGACAGCACTCCAAACAGTGTTCTGTAGATGTATTAGTTGTGACAGATCACTTTACAAAACTCCTTGCAAACAGGAGTGAAAGAGGAAAAAAAATGCTTGCCGATAAGTGGATTCCAACTGTCTATACTGTAAAGGATTGAAACCTTCAAACAAACATACGAGGACAGCAAATCAAAAGTGGTGCATCGAAATTTGATTCTGGACATCAGTCTCAGTCTAATGCTGAGAACATGGAGACATGGAGACTGAGTCTTGTATGTCTGAGTTGTCCGATTCATTGGAAGAGGAGGGTTCTGATGATAGAACGAGGGCATGGGTGCTTGATGGACAAGACAAAATTGAAGGTCAAGGACCTATGGGTGATGTTCTGGAATCTGATCATTCAGTCCAAAGTCGAAGAAGTGTCTGTGATCAAGATCCCAGTGAAACTGAGGCTGTTGGGGAATGTTCTGATAAAGTATCTGGGATAGAGACTGAGGGTTTTTTCACACCTGTAGATCGATTGCTTTGTTCCAAAACAGGGGTTAAAATTATGTTGCTTTTTGTTCATGGTGCGGTTCGCTTTCACACAGCAAAGTTTCTAAACGGCCCAAATGTGTTAATAAAAGTCACACGCGAGTAAACTGTCCTCTCATTGGTCAAAGTTCCACGTTTTTTTCGACATCGTTATATTAATTTATAAATTTTGACCAGGAGTCCAGGATTCCTCAGGAAAACATTTTTAAAACACACCTACTACAAACAGAGCAATAAGACTGCATTATAAAATGAAAAGGCGTGCTTTGATTTTAAGCGGTATTAGCAAAACAACAAAGCTACTGCTGTTCATGGAACTGTAATTACCCATTATACAGTGTGATAAAGCCTGGTTCGTTAGTCCATTGGATCGGATTGCTTTCTCACTACAATCGAACCGCTCCAGTGTTCTTTTGAAAGCGTACCGAGACCACCTCTTCAAGGAGGTTTCGGTACACTTCTTTGGTCCACTTTTGGTGCGCACTCAAGTGCGATTGCTACATTCACACTTGCCCAAACGAACCGCACCAAGAGGGAAAACGAACTCTAGTGCGATTCAACTGAACTAAATGAGGCAGGTGTGAAAACACCCTGAATCTCCTGCTAATAACCCTAATTTACAAACAAACTGCGAATGACTCTCATGCTAACAGTATTCCTGACACACAAGCACAAATTCCAACTGACACACAGGGTGTTAGGACCCGTGCGGGAAGGGTGGTCAAAAAGTTTGATTGAGTCCATGGCACAGAGGCCACTTTAACAGAAAGCGGGGTCATCTTTAGCAAAGAGATCAGAATCAATTATTTCTTTATTTTAAATATGTAGTTTATTTTTCTATCACAATATTGTGAAAGGATATGTGTGATGTATGAATTTCAATCAAGTGCAGTATAGACCAGATTATTATATGTTGTACAAGGCAACATACTAGTTCTGAGAACATCTAAGACTTTATCAACCTTGAACTTTTCTTAACCTAACAAGTCGGTAATTTATCATGTTGAACTGCGAATGAGATTTGTGGAAAATCTGGTTCTGCTGGATCAGGATATTAGTGAAATTTTATTAAGTACCCAACACTCAAAAATATTATGTAGGATTATGTAACAATGTAGGATTTACAAGGACCACACATACACACTTTGAGCATACACTCTTAAAAATAAAGCTGCTTCACAATGCCATAGAAGAATCTTTTTTTTTTTTTTTTTTTGTCTAAGTGGTTCCATAAAGAACCTTTAACATCTTAAGAACATTTCTATTTCACAAAAGTTCTTTGTTGGTGAAAGAAGGTTCTTCAGATTATAAAAAGGTAAGAAAAAGAACCTTTGACTGAATGGTTCTTTGTGGAACCAAAAATGTTTCTTCTATGGCATCGCTGTGACGAAACCTTTTCCAGCTAATTTATAAGATACAGCTTACTTCTTGGTACAATATTGTCCACAAAATTTGATTAAGTAGGTACGCAGACACACATAAAATGTCCTTCTGCCTTATTTCTCACTGACCATTTAAAGGTTATTCTCAATAAAATCCAACACTATAGCATTTTAAAATAACCTTTTATATGCTAAGTGTTGTAATCTAATACTGAGAACACTGGGAGAGCGCATCATGGGTGCTCTTAGCATGCAGTAGTGGCAGTCTCCAGGTAATATTAATGTGAAGACAATGAAAACTATAGCCTGGAGCTATAATTTAGTATACCCCTGTTCCCTGTGTGTATGTGTTTAAACATAGATATTGTGACATTTATTATGTTTTGTAACATTTATTATGTTGAGCTATGATTTGTCCTGTTCTGTAATTTGATCCTTTTCATTCCAAAGCAATAACAGACTTACAAGATTTATGAATTAGTTTACTAGCCATATAATCTTGCAGGGAAAAAATAAATAAAATAAAATAAAATAAAATAAAATAAAATAAAATAAAATAAAATAAAATAAAATAAAATAAAATAAAATAAACATTTCTTTCATATTGTTTCTATTCTGGTTAAGTGTGTGTATGTGTGTGTATTTATATACTGCATACATATGAAGGACTGTGCAAAAATAATGAGTCTATTGTACTGAGAGAGCTTTACCTCCATTGAGTGATTCCCTCAGGGAATGTGTATGGTTTATGTAAGTTTATTTGCGGTTGCTTCAGAAATCAGTATAAAGGTAGGCTTTGGTGATGTTAACAAGAGTGAGCTATAATGTGTGTTCATGCATCTGTAAATATTAGCGGCATCATATCACTTTGGAAATCTATCCATGTGCACAATGAAGTTGCAAAGTGGTGTATAATTTGGTTCAAGCAGTAAAGTGTACAGAGAAAGGATGGCATTTCAGAGTGTGTATGTGTGTTTGACAGCGTTGTTGCTCAACACTTTGATCTCTTCACAGCTTCTTCAGAACTGTCGACTCATCCGCAGCACCTCAGACCTGCCTGTGCTGACTAAAGAAGGAGACATCACAATCGGTGCCCTCTTCTCTCTGCACGACACTGTGCTGGAATCTCCCTCATCTTTTACTGCAGAGCCACATCCTACGCAATGCTCAGGGTCAGTAAGTCAATAGAGTCTTACCACAAAATGTTACAATGCTGCATTTATGATTGAGACTTTAAAATTGTATGGTGTTTTCTTTTTGCTTCTGTGCTTCTAATGAAATTTTATTTTTAAGTATATTGCTGAGCACTTTAAACAGTATTTAGCCATTTCTTTAGAAATGTGTTGAATGTTAAAACAAATATATTTGGTGATTATTTAATTTTCTTTGTCCCAAAAAGATTTAATTTCAGAACCTTTAGATGGATGCAGACAATGATTTTTGCCATAGAGGAGATCAACAAACAAAAACAACTTCTAGCCAACTTAACTCTGGGTTATAAGATTTATGATTCATGCAGTACCCATTTTCATGCCCTTCGCACAGCCTTGGCCTTGATGAATTACAATAAAGAGGGCACAGAAATTTCAAAGTGCAGAGGAAGGGTGCCTGTTGTCATCGGTGATGGAGGGTCCACATTATCTCTAGTGGTTGCACGCTTTCTGGGTGTTTTTCATGTTCCACAGGTGAGTTCTGCATTTTTTTAATGCACTTGTGGAGGTGCATTCCTGTTTTTGAGTTGTATACGCTATGTTTTCTCCTCTCTTCCCCTCTCCCTAGGTAAGCTATTTCTCCAGCTGTGCATGTCTCAGTAATAAATTAGAGTTTCCTGCATTTCTAAGGACAATGCCTAGCGACTTTTTCCAAGTGGATGCTCTTGCACAGCTGGTGCGACACTTTGGTTGGAGCTGGGTAGGCACATTCGCAGGGGATGATGCTTATGGCCGTGGTGGTGCTCAAATTTTTAATGATGAGGTGACCAAACTAGGTGCATGTATTGCCTTTTATGAAATTATTCCAAAAAACCATGACCAAACAGAGATGTCAAGGATTGTACAAAGGATTCGTGAGTCAGGAACCCGTGTGGTGCTGGTCTTCGCTTTAGAGCAAGATGCAAGAGTTCTCTTCTGGGAGGCCCTTCGACAAAACCTCACTGATATTCAATGGTTGGCCAGTGAGGCCTGGATAACAGCAGCAGTCCTCTCCACTCCTGAATTCCACTCCATCCTGCAGGGCTCTATGGGCTATGCCATCCGCAGGGCTGATATCCCCGGTCTCCAGCCTTTTCTGCTACGGCTACATCCCTCCAAATACCCACAGGACCCATTTGTTCTGCAGTTCTGGGAGGAGATGTTTAAGTGCTCTCTGGCTACAAGCAATAAGGGCTCCTCTTATAGACCCCCCTGTAATGGCTCGGAAATACTGGCCAACACGAATAACATCTACTCAGATGTATCTCAGCTCAGAATCTCGTATAATGTTTATAAGGCAGTGTATGCCATTGCTTATGCTCTGGATTCAATGCTTCACTGTGAACAAGGCAAAGGGCCTTTCAAAGGTGGATTGTGCCCCAACACCAGCAACATACAGCCATGGCAGGTAAAACTCACAGTTTATCCCTTCAATTTTATATCTGTAAGCTTTGTATCTTAAAATCAATGTTCTCTAAATTAGATAATAAAAGTTAAATGTTACAACTGTTGCCAAATAATGTTTTACTTTTATTTCTCTCATATTCACTTTCTGTGTCTCATACATCCATCATCACTCATAAACCTGAAGCTCCTGAATTATTTAAAGCATGTCCACTTCACTAATGACTTTGGTGAGGAGACTAAGTTTGACAGCAATGGAGATCCTGTGGCCATGTATGATCTTATTAATTGGCAGCTCAGTGGCAAAGGAGAGGTGCGGTACGCCACTGTGGGGAGATTTGATGAAATGATGCAGCCTAAACTAGTGATTGAAGAGAAAAACATTATCTGGAATGGAAACCAGAAACAAGTACTGCTCCAGTACAATATCATTATTTGTCTGTGAGAGGTTTCAGTATTCATTGTGGATATTTCTTTCCATTTCCTCCCTGTAGCTCTTGTGTTTGCACACCAATTTATGATGTATATCTTGGTAGTTGGTCTTGTCTCTGAATTGCAGGTCCCTATGTCTGTCTGCAGCACCAGCTGTCCTCCAGGCACTAGAAAGGCTACCAGGCCAAACTTTCCTCTCTGCTGCTTTGACTGCATTGTCTGTGCAGCTGGGGAGGTTAGCAATCAGACAGGTGTGTTCTAAATCCCCTCCATCCTGTTGATGTTTACATGTATAACAAAATTCTAATTTTGAAGGACTGATTTATATTAGTTACAAATATATTGTGTTACTGTGCACAGCACGTCTTTATAGGGGAGGACAGCTTTTGTGGTCTTTCTTTAAAAATATATATAATATCTTTTATTTCAGATGCCTTAGAGTGTGAAAAGTGCCTGTCTGAGTTCTGGTCCAATACTAGACGAGATGCCTGTGTCCCCAAAGTGGTGGAGTTCCTTTCCTACAGTGATAGTATGGGCATCACTTTGCTGGCTGTGGCTCTGCTGGGATCCTGTTTCACACTCGCAGTTGCTTTGATATTTGCCTATAAACGACACACACCCCTAGTCAGGGCTAACAACTCCGAGCTCAGTTTCCTCATTCTTAGTTCACTGTGGCTTTGTTTTTTGTGCGCGCTTGCTTTTATTGGGCAGCCCACATCCTGGTCTTGTGGGCTTCGCCACACTGCATTTGGCATTGCATTCTCTCTCTGTCTGTCTTGCATTCTGGGGAAGACTATGGTGGTACTCATGGCATTCAGAGCCACTCTACCTGGCAGTAATGTAATGAAATGGTTTGGCCCTCTACAACAGCGTGGCATTATCTTCTTGTGCACGGCTGTGCAAGTGGTGATTTGCTGCACATGGCTGAGTGTGTCACCTCCCGTCCCACGTAAGCTCATGACTCGTGAAACTGCCCGGATCATTCTTTTATGTGATGTGGGCTCTCCGTTGGCCTTCTCCCTGGTGCTGGGCTACATTGGACTACTTGCAGCTGTCTGCTTTGTACTGGCCTTCTTTGCTCGAAAGCTCCCGGATAATTTCAATGAGGCTAAATTTATTACTTTCAGCATGCTGATTTTCTGTGCTGTGTGGATTGCATTTGTACCAGCATACATCAGTTCACCAGGAAAGTACACAGTGGCTGTAGAGATTTTTGCCATTCTGGCCTCCAGTTATGGCCTGCTGCTGTGTATCTTCACTCCAAAGTGTTACATTATTCTGCTTAAACCTGAGAAAAATACAAAGAGATATTTGATGTCCAAATCCACCTGAGAAAGGAAATTTTGAAGTGCTAATTGACTTGACTGTAAATAAGCAATTTTCACTGTTTATATTACACTTTTTTTTTCCTTGATTTCCATTGACCCTCTCAATAAACTGTTTTGAGACTGTTTTTTTGTACTTTTATGACAGCATAATTAAAAAAAAAAAAAATAAGAGTTGTGTCCTGCAAATATGAAAGAATATAAATCCCTAGAATTCACATAAAACACGTGTAAGAGATCATTAATATTTGGAGCAAAATTAAATTTCTTTCCAACCCTAGTTTTAAGACCCCATCCTCTCTTTGCCACTCTTTGTCAGTGCTCATTCAATACTCAGCAGTAAAAGAGAACAGTTTATATCTCCTGAGCATAAAAAGCCAATGTGCCATAATACAACAACAACTAGACATGTAGACATGTAGACATTCATCTTCTTTCACTCATTGAACACTGCAATAACAACTACACATCAATGCCCCCTCCCAACTTCAACCACACATTTTTGCAGTCAAGCTGATCATATCTGCCTCTTCGTCAGGGGCGGAATAAACATTCTAGTCTCTAAAGACATGATGTGACACTGAAAACATTATGAATGTCACTGGGTCATTCACAGGAAGTGATTATTATTATTTTTATTATTATTATTATTATTATTATTATTATTATTATTATAAAAGGATACTGCTGAAATTGTAAAAGAATATAGGTGAATGTGGCCTGTTCTGTAGTCAGAGTAGCAGTCAACAAATCCGGTAGTTATGAGTACTGTTAACTTTGTTCGCTAAAAAACTTTGTTTCCTAAAATCCAATTAAACTCCACTCAATTATTTTATGTTGCAGAAACTTAGCTTTATTAATTAAAACAGATAATGACAATACTTTATCCTAGAGCTAAGAACCTGAATCACATGTGCTAATACAAAAAAGAACTATCACTGCATCAACACATGCCATTACTACATTTAAGCAAAGCAGTATAGAGAGTGTAGATTTGGCCCATCCTCGGCTTAATGACAGACTCTACTCTTAAGCACAATGGTAACACCCAAAACTTTTTATGTAGCAGAATTCTTTTTAAATTCTAATATAATAACAATAAACAGACCTCCCCTTTTATTACTCTTGTTCAAAAACATAAACTCGCTACTCGCTAGTTGGCCTGTAACTTTTTATTTTTTAAGTTAAAATAACTTTTAAACTTTTTAATTTTAACAGTGCCTCAGAACTTGATATGGTTTAGCATGGTTATCACACTGTAAAAATGTATGTGCTTGTGGTGTATTTTGTGTTTGTGTAAATATGAATAGTGTGTGTGTCTCCTTTCATGTCCCTGCAGACAGCATTTACAGTACATTACCTCTATAAAGTCCTTCACCCAGATCCCCAGTTTCTAGTTGGCTTATCAGAACACTGTGCAGACATCGAGATGAAGATGTCAATACTCCAGGCTGTTCATTTGGTATTGTGCTTTCTCTACCCCATTCAAAGCAATTCGGAGGCAGATTGTAAACTCTGGAAGGACCTAGACTCAACTGTGGTCTATAAGGAGGGCCATGTAGTTCTGGCTGGGATGTTTCCCATCCACTCCAAAGGCATCGACCAGGAGATGAACTTCAGAAGGCAGCCAGACCAGAGGAAATGTAGGGGGTAAAACATGAAATAATAATAAAAAATTATATGTACTTCCTGTGTCAAAGATGCAATATGTACTAATATGCTTAATACATTGTGTTAAGTTTGCTTAA
Organism: Labeo calbasu; assembly: GCA_019740295.1. Taxonomy (NCBI): domain Eukaryota; kingdom Metazoa; phylum Chordata; class Actinopteri; order Cypriniformes; family Cyprinidae; genus Labeo; species Labeo calbasu. Next base: position 7,033 of record JAHKKF010529189.1, on the reverse strand, counting down.
TACATTTGACATATCTTTCATCCAGGTTTAACATGCGAGTGTTCCGCTGGTCTCAGGCAATGATCTTCTTCATTGAGGAGATCAACCAAAATCCTACACTTTTGCCAAACATCACACTGGGCTATAGGCTGTATGACACATGTGGACTGACTTCTCTGTCTCTGAGGACCGCACTGTCTGTAGTTTCTCAGCCCATGAAAAGGAGCGGTTCAGGGCACTGCTCCTCCCCAAGCATCCCCATCATTATTGGTGACTCTGGATCCACCCTGTCAATGGCCATTTCCAGACTGCTCAACCTGTTCCGAATCCCACTGGTGAGGGCAGACCAGCTAGAAAAAAATTATTTGAAACAGAAGGAATTCTGTATTTGTATACTCTTTGCCACCGAAAATCTCACTGTTTACTACTCAATCTCTTTCCACATCTCTGCTTCAGGTGAGTTATTTTGCCTCATGTGCTTGCCTGAGTGACAAGCACCAGTTCCCTTATTTCTTTCGCACAATTCCCAGTGATGTTAATCAGGCCAGTGCTCTTGCTCGTCTGGTCAACCACTTTGGATGGACCTGGGTGGGCACAGTCGGGGCGGATGATGCTTATGGGCGCACTGGCATAGATCTATTCACCACTGCAGTGATGCGTTTGGGTGTATGCGTGGCTTATCGAGTAATCATACCCAAGCTGCCTACTCAGCAACAGCTGCAAGATATCGTCAGGACTATTCGAGATTCAACAGCACGTGTTTTGGTGGTTTTTGCCATCGAGGAAGACATCAAACCAGTAGTAGATGAAATAGTACGACAGAATGTGACCGGGAAGCAATGGGTGGCCAGTGAAGCCTGGGTGACCTCCACTCTCATCTCTACTACAGAGAACTACCCCTCCCTTAGCGGTACCATAGGTTTTGCCATCCGCCGAGCTGAGATACCTGGCTTCAAACACTTCCTTGAAAGCATACAGCCCCTGGCTGAGCCTTACAATGCCTTTGCTAGGGAGTTTTGGGAAACACAGTTCCAGTGCTCATTAGACACAAGTTTTCCCATTCCCTCTACAACTGATCTGGTGCACTACAGTCAAATCTGTACTAGCATGGAGAGGGTCCAGGACACTCACAGTATCTATAATGACGTTTCTGAGCTCAGGGTGACATATAACATGCACAAGGCTATTTACACGGTGGCACATGCACTGCATAACCTGCTACAGTGTCAAAGAGAGAACGGGTCTGCTTTGACACAGCAATGCCATGATATCCATAATCTACAACCATGGCAGGTACATTTTAACGCTATTCTTGATTATCGTGTTATGTTGGGTTATAAGTTATGCCAAGGGTAACGTTTTCTGTGCATTAATTTTCTCCAGGTTGTTGAGGTCCTGAGGAAAGTGAACTACACAAACACATTTGGAGATCTGATCCACTTTGATAAGAATGGAGACCCTGTCGGGTCATATGATATAGTGAACTGGCAGAGAGAGTTAGATGAGGGTCCGGTGCAATATGTTACAGTAGGTCGCTTTGACTCCTCTCTTTCAACAGCACAGCAGTTAGTGCTGAACCAGGACAAAATCATCTGGCATGGGGGAACTAAGGAGGTAAAATATATTTTTTTCTGAATAGACAATTTCACTTATCTCATATGGTATTTGATAATAATTGTTTTCATTTTTAAATGTCTATTTAGCAGGCATTTTATTCTAAAGTATGTATGCTCTATTGGTATGCCTTTTACCAGTTCTTCAATTACCTAAAAAGGTAAGGATTGAGGCTGTCTAGTCTCTAATCACACTGAAATGTTCATTATAATGTCTTATCTCTCTTACAGGTACCAGTGTCTGTGTGCTCTGCCAGCTGTCCACAGGGATACAGAAAGGTTACACGAGAGGGTCAGCCTGTTTGCTGCTATGACTGTGTGCTTTGTGCAGAAGGCAGCATCAGCAATACTACTGGTATTGTCAGACACACATATACTATGACTGTTATTAGTGTCTGTTTGCATCTGTTAACCTTTTTAAACCATTAAATGCAAAGCACCCACCACTTTCCTTTGAACAGAAGTGAGGTGAATATGTCCATTTCTGTGTGTTTCTGTGTCAATTTTTAGATCAAGCAGAATGTATTCTTTGCCCTGAAGACTTCTGGTCCAGTCAGCATCGCAACCATTGTGTTCCCAAGCAGATTGAGTTCCTGTCCTACTCTGAGGCTTTTGGCATGGCCTTGGCAGCTATAGCCATTCTGGGTGCAGTTGCTGCGATGACAGTTGCTGCAATCTTCTTCCGCCATCGCGACACACCCCTAGTTCGGGCTAATAACTCAGAACTGAGCTTTCTTTTGCTGATGTCTCTCACTCTTTGCTTCATATGTGCTCTAACCTTTCTGGGTCAGCCATCACGCTGGGCATGCCCTCTTAGACGTACTGCTTTTGGCTTGACCTTTGCCCTTTGCCTCTCCTGTCTCCTTAGTAAGACCCTAGTTGTGCTTATGGCTTTTAAAGCTACATTACCTGGTAATAACACAGCTCGTTGGTTTCGCCCGCCTCAGCAGAGACTGGGTGTGTTTTTATGTTCAGTCCTGCAGGGTGGGATTTGTGTAGCTTGGCTTACCACAGCACCGCCATATCCAGTGAAGAACACCTGGCTGTACCGCGACCGGATCATTTTAGAATGTCACCTGGGTTCAGTCGCCCTTTTCTGTTGTGTGTTGGGTTACATTGGGTGCTTAGCTGTCTTCTGCTTCATCCTGGCTTTTTTAGCCCGAAAATTGCCAGATAATTTTAATGAAGCAAAATTCATCACATTCAGTATGCTGATATTTTGTGCCGTTTGGATCACCTTTATCCCAGCTTATGTCAGTTCTCCTGGAAAATTTACTGTAGCTGTGGAGATATTTGCCATTTTAGCTTCTAGTTACGGAGTACTTTTGTGTATTTTTGCACCTAAATGTTACATAATAATTTTCATGCCTGAGAGGAATTCTAAAAAGTATCTCATGTCCCAAAAATAATTTATCATTCTCAGTCATCTTTTAATGTTGTTAACACTTATTTACACATTGAACACATTTACACATTAACACATTTATGTGTGTTTACATTTGTGGATGAATATAATATGATATTTAAAAAAACTACATGTGCTAAATCTCTTTTTGAGGTCTGTGATAATGAATGGATGTAAATTATCTTATTATTTTTAGACACTCCTGCAAATATGTTATTCTGCCACTAGATGGCACTAGTGTCCCAGTAAAACTCTTCTATAAGACATTAAGATGCAATGACACCAAACTTACTTTCAGAAATTCCACATCTTAGGGAGGGTGAACTGTGTTACTAAATCCCTTTACACCATTTCAAATAAGTGAGAAACTTTTTACAAAAAAAAATTACACATGGAGAATATGTTAAATTTGCCCTTAGAGTGTTTGATTGAAATGTATGCATAAAACATAACAAAGTCTTTCATTTACACCCATTCCTGCCATCTTTATGAAATAATGAAATTGCAGTTATGTTGCCAGACCTCATTAGATAACACAATAGTAGATCTATGCCTTACATGATACTTTATTTAATAAAATGTCAGTAAATTTGCACTTCACATGCTCATGCAAAAGGTCAGATTAAACATAACTTCCATCTTTGAATTTTATATGCAATTCCATTACTTACAAGAAGTTAAAGAATAATGTTAGACTTCACATTTAGACAACATAAAGTGTTTGTCTTGATACTGACCTGATTTTCTGTCAACCTGTACATTCACAATTATGTCCTTCAGAGATGTCCTCTATGATTCTGCCTCTGGCATGTTCAAGCATGCACAGGAGGCAGAGAACAGCATCCATTTCCACACATCTCTGATGTGCTGGAAAATGACTGTAAATAGCCTGAGGGCTCTGAAGCTCAGTCCTGTGCCACTAATGGCTGGTAATAACTCATTTCTACTTCAGTCATACTGATCCTTGTATCTGCTTTGCATCATTTTTACTTTATCACTCCAGCTTTTTGTTTCTTCTTCTTCTTCTTCTTCTTTTGAAAAAAAAAAAAAAATTGTTAATATATTTTTTGCAGCTTTTCAGTCTCCATATGGCTGTAAATGCTGAGCATATGTCTATGCTATCTATTATGTGAAAAGCTTTGCTGTTCACTTCATGGACTTTCACTGGAGTCTGAAATTGTGACTCCAAAATGAGGTGAAAGGAATAAATAATTTATTAGATTAGATAGTATTAGTAGATAGCCAAAATTAAGTTTGTTTGGAGTTCATTTAAAAAAAAAGAAGAAGAAGAAAAAACAAAAGAAATTGAAAACAAAAAAATCATGAAACTGTATAATTTGAGTCCCAATAATGGAAAATAGCACTAAAATAATTTTCTGCTGTCTCTTTATTGTTTTGTGCTTTTTAAGGTCAAAATAATACACTCAAATAATACAATTACATGATTATTTTTCAAAACTTGACTCTTATTTTTATATTTTAATGTTTGTATCCCCCAGGATACGTCGCCTCTCTGGGGGTATAAATTCACTGAAAGCATTTCAAGTAATTTCTGAATGCTGTGGAATATAGAACTAAGGCTGGTCTCTTTTAAAAGAAGACACACAGCAGATTATTGCTGAAGTGAAAGCATTAAAAAAAAAAAAAAAAAAAGTATAAAAAAAGTTATAGAATTTTAAGTTTACAGTAAAGATGATGAAATATTACATGTAGTACTTTTTTTTATATAAAACAAATATTTTATAAAATATGTTGAACTCTAAAACTGCTATAAAATCAAAGCTTAATGTCTAACCAAGTTATGTTCCAAATTTGAAGCTGATATCACAAAAAGACTTGGTTTTCTAAAACACAAGCCACAAAATCACAGTCTATAGAGAGACAGATTCCAAAAAAAATGTATGCATTTAGTTTATAAAATTTCAATTTAAACCTAATAAGTTAGTGCTGAACAGCTTTTTAAACAGGTAAGTCCCCTCTAACATGTGTAAATATGTGAACTAGATTAACTTTTACTGGAGGGTGAGCAGATTTCCTACTACAGGTGGCCATGCAGTTTTAAATGATTCCTTGAGCTAAACAAAGAATATAAAAACAAAGGCACTTCATCTAAAAATTCACAACAAACACCCTTTAAAAACGAAACCAAGAAATAAGACCTACACTTTCACTGCTTCTCCCCACAGCTTCTCAAATGTTTCTATCCCCCTGGATACATCGCCCCTTTAAGGGTTAAAACAATCCGGTATAAAGTGCTATGTAGGCTAAATAAACATGACAAGACATGACTGGAATGCTGAATTGCATAGTTTGTTCAAACATATTGTGTCCACGTTGCCACGTCAGATGCTTTCTTAGTCACTGTTTTCTCACCACTGACATTTTTATTTTGTTTTTGAAAGGAATGTCTGCAGCACATTTACATATTCACCTAAACGTCACTCCCAGCAGCGTGGGCAGTGTTGGGTGTCAGATAACAGTCTGCAAAGGTATTTCAGATTTCTTTTTACCCCTAAGTAAAGAACAAAAAAAAATGTTTTGCCGTTGGAATATCAAAGCTTTAAAGCCTAAATTTTGATAGTGTACATGCATAGTTGAACGCATAGCCTTTCAAAAGTATATCTATTTAATAGTGTGCATGAACATAGGCCTTTACAATTTGTGAAATATGTGTGTCCAGTGTCTACACTATTTTGTTCTAAATGTTATGAGCAATAAAATGTTTTTATACTTCTTTATTAAACCTTCCCTCTCACACAAGTGCTTGTCAACATGGGCATATATTGCAGTAGTTCATTGTTGTTCTGTCTTTTCTGTCAGAAAATTCGGTCCATTTCTTTCTCAATTGTAAAACAACAGCCCAGGGCATGTGTGCAACCTTGTGAACAGACTAATAAATGCAAAAAAATAAAATACATTTTAAAAGTGCGAGCTGTGTATACCAAGCTGCTGCTTTCCATTCTAAAGGTTTTACCCTCCAGTGTGAAAGCTTTGATGGAATGAAGGGCTTAGGGGTTTAAACGTTCAGACTTCACAACTTTAAACGTTGCCAGATTGCTGTGGTGTTCAAACTACGTGACACTACATAAATGATCCGCAACTGGGGTTCATACACTACTCGAGCTGTCACCCAACAACTTTGGCCATTTTGCTGAGACCATCAACACATATCAAACCCGCACAAAAATCCATGGGTGTGAAGTGCCCATCAATTAAAAAAAAAAAAAGTCAACCGGTTTACTACGAGTAGAATAAGTAATTGAATGTTTCTGTTCCTTCTGTACTATTAACATTCTGAAACCAGTTTAAGTAGACAAAATGCCGGTTAATAACGTTATTTTGGTAATACTTTACAATACGGGTGCACAAATATGCATTACTTCATGCTTAACTAATGCAGAGATAATTAAGTTAATATATATCTCATGAAGAACTAAACCATTTATTAATAATTACTGCATCAGCAACAAATGAACATTCTATATGATTCATAGATTAAGTAATCAATAAATTGTAATTAGTTAAATGTGTCATAATGTATTAATTCCTTAATAACTTATTATATTAACTAATAGTGTAAATTCATGTGTTAATTACCACAATGTGTTAAAGCCATGCATTTCATCAGTTGTCTGCTTTAATTAATCATTAGCTAATGATTTGCAAAAATATCATTGTTATGACTTTACTTGCAGAGGCACATGACTAACTAACTAATTCTAAATCCATAACACATCCNTCCCCCCCCCCCCCCCCCCCTTTATTTATATACCCCTTTTAACAATACAGAATTGTGACAAAGCGGCTATACAGTATTAAATAGGAAATAGTGCATCAATAATGCAAAAGGGCAACAGTAAACACTCAATTTTCAGTTAAAGGCAGTTCATCATTGAATTTTTGCCCATTGGCCTCTGAACTTCATGGTCTCCTAATCATCCTAATCATCCCCATATTCTGATTCTGATTGGCTTCATCACTCTGTCTCCTCTCCACCAATAAGCTGGTGTGTGGTGGGCGTTCTGGCGCAATATGG
>JAHKKF010529186.1:0-10277 GCA_019740295.1 Labeo calbasu | reverse complement strand
TATATGTGTATGTATATATATATATATATATATATATGTATATATGTATGTATGTATGTATGTATACATATACATGCATAGATATATCATCAGTATCTTGACTCTGAAGCTGTGTGCAAAAAAAAATATGACATTGAAAAGCGATGTAGTATCTTGTCAGGCAACAATACTGTTTTAAAAGAGCTACTGAAAAACTAGTTAGTAGTAATACTTTTAATTAGCTATTTCCCAATGCTGATTGAAACGATTCAGAACATACTGATTTTCCTACATCAGTCAGAAGCTATAGCTAATGACTGAAGTGAGTGTTTTTCGAGAGGATTCAGGTGTTTAAATGAGTATTGTGTGCTGGGACTCGCCGCTTGAGCTGTACGCATAAGGAACAGGCAGATTGTTGGACAAATGAAGGGCCCGGACTTCTTGTTGCTCCGAAGATTGGCTAATTGAGCAAACAATTATTTTGGCATTCAGCTCACATTATGCAGATGTGTTTTGTAGACAGCTGTCAGAATGACTCCCATCTGAATAAGTCAACAAGGAGTCTTATTTAAAATATGGTAATTGTGTTCTTTAATAATTAATTGTGGGTATAAAAAGAGCTTTTCCTGCAGCTTTTAAGCGCCAACGTGGAAATAAAGTTTTTTTTGATCAGTGAGAGTGAAGATGCAGGAACACATATTTGCACATGTATTTAGTGTGTGGGCGAAATCATAACCCAGTTTAAATTACTGAAAACACTGTTTTTGCATGACTAAAATTCTTCAGCGGCCCGAGGACCAGCGAAATTGCCACTTCACGTCTGCGATTCATTTTTTTCAGCCTATTGTGTGCTTTAAAAATGTTTTTTGAATTTAAAGTGAATGCATTTAGCCAACGCAAACGAACACTTACCACTTCTACACAACAAAACGCCCCGCCATTGTCCAGTATGTTTATTCACAATGCCTCAATTGAATCATACGGTCATGTCACACATATGAAACCATCAGAGAATCCTGATGATGCTCCTGCTCTTTAAATGCAGCTGGTGTCGCACAAGGCTTTGGAAAATATCTCACATCTACATTAATTTACAATATCTCATATTGCATTTTTGACTGCGCCCCTGAGCAGTGGGCCGTGACCTGATTCGCTGGTTCATGCTCCATAATGCATGGCTGTCTTTAGCAGGGCAGGCGCAGGGCTGCGGTTCAGTGCACACACAAGCATGGGCTATTAGTGCTCAATAGATGGATGAGAGAGAGAGACCTGACCTACAGACTGAACCCACACGACCCCGCTGAGAACCCGCATCTGCTCTCTTGATATAAAAGGTCTGACGCACACACAAACATGTTTTAACGTTAATTAAACATTTTAACCAGATTAATTACATGCTGATTAATTAATCATATAGTGATTATTTAATTGCATATTTTCTGAGAAAAGCCCTCAAATGAAGCGAATTCAAAGGCTTTGCAGTAGTGGAAGCATTGAATAGACATTCCAAAATTAGATTCAGTTATAATTAGGGCTGGGCGATAATTTGATAATGATAATTGTCGTGATATAATTTTCCTCGATAAAATGATATGAAGAGTTCGATAAATGTTCTATATAATTTTCATGTGCCAAAAGCAGAACAAAACAGCGTGACTCATTTGAATCGCGCCACACGGACCGTTTATCCACTCGGACCAAAGTTCAAACAGCTGCGCAGCGCAAGCTCACTAGAGAAGATGCATTTACTTCGTCACGTGAGCACTAAACAGCACTGTGAGATCCAGTGTAACACTTGAATTCAGTGATGAACACAAATGACTATGTGATTCAAACTAGTATAAAGCTGTGTGAAACAAGACCAGAAGTCAGAAGTCAATCATTTACCATGGATTTACTGTAGTAACACTCACAGCACCATGGTATTGTGGCAGCAATGTGGAATATTCACAATGAATTTTATTACAGGAGTAACGGTATAATTATAGTATATATAGTATATATGTATTTGCGATTAAGCTATAGAATGTGTGCTTTTTTTTTTTTTTTTTAGACTACCGTTTTTCATACAAATAGACTAACTATAAAACCATGTAGTTATATTTTTACCATGGTACTGAGGTACCATTATGTGTGGTTTTAACGGTGTTTATCATGATTTAAAATGTATGTGTCACATCCCTTGGACTGTTTGTGTTGGTTTCTCCCTCTGTTGCCCATATTTGGTTGTTCCTGTTTCCTGTCCTGGTTTAGTTGCCCTGTATCACCTGTGTCTAATTAGTTCGTTGTATCACCTGCCTATATTATTGAAGTTGTATTCAGTTCAGTGTTGTTTGTCCGATCTTAAGGTTATGTACGTGTGTTTTCTTGCCCTTCCTGTCTGGATTTACCTATTGTGGATTATATTAAAGACTTGTTGTTGTATTTCGCCTTCCTATTGCAACTTCCTTACACAAGACCGTGACAGTATGCGTGCTACTATGGGAAACCAATGCTTAATTAAAAAAAATAAAAAACTGGGTCAGAATAAATTTAACCATATAAAACTACAATTGCTTGTAGAATATTACTTGTAAAAAGTTGCTACATTTTTTACAGATGTTACTGATTGATAATGAATAAATATTTACCGCTGCATCCTCAAGCTACTATCAAATGTGCATTTCTAAGAGACAAAAAAGGTGATATTATTATCATTATCAGACAACCCAAACCTGTTTCTTGATTTGAAACAATATAACTCAGAACATGCAGGAATGAATTTTTCCATTTAGATATTTATTTTGTTAACGAAAATTAATGGTCTGGTTTCTACAACTTTCACTTTGGAGCTAAATTCTGACTTTAAACTTGAAAGATATAAAGATTTGACCTTTATCGTGATAATTATCGATATCGACTGATATGAAAAAAAATTGTTATTACTTATTTTGCCCATATCGCCCACAGCAAGTTACAACTCATCCAGGTTTCTCTGAATGTGAATGTGATTATTCCCTTTTGACTCCTAATGGATCCTTTTCACCGATTGTGATGACCTGTTTCCACACTTATTAACGTCATAAATCTAGCTACGCTTTTATATATTCATTTTTAAAGCAACTGTATACAGTTTTGTCTATTTTTGCAACTTTGGAGCCCTTATGGTTTAGAGCATGGATCGCAAATCATTTCATTTAGATTGGAACCTTGGAGCAGGTTCGTGAATCTTTTGCTTTAGATTGGAACCTAGGAGACATGAATCATTTGATTCAAATCGGGATTTTGTTGCTGTTTGAAGTCCTTGAAAATCAATTTCAATCTGCTTGAAAAGTCCTTGAAATTTTACAGTATCTGTATGAACCCTGCTTTCAAACTGTTGCTTTTGCCCCAATTACCAGTCATTAATTCATAATTACAGCATTTGATCTGTGCATATTTCTCTCCTGATCCAGAAAAGACAACTTTTTTCCACTGTAAAATTTTTCAATGAAAGAGTTATGGATTATGGACTCGTATTTTAGTTGTAAGCCAGAGTTTGAAGTTAAAAATGTCGAAACGATTTTCACTCGGAAATTGCTAGTAGCCTAAATTTCACAAATAATTACAAAGAAACAGAAAGTAACATTATATTAAACATGAGATTCTGAAGTAGAAAACTGATTTTCTTGTACTGTACTCCAGTAATCTTTGTTTTATTTAAAACTTAAAAAATCCTTTTTACAGTACTCCCAGCAGCAGCTGCTGTTAGATAGACGGTAATCAAAAATTACTGTGCTGTTGTTATGAGACATTGTTTTATGCCCAATGTGAGATATCACTCCAGTTCAGGAGCAAAGAGTACAAGAGCGCTGTTTAGACTGAAAACCATCTAAATTTCATATTCTCTTAATTACCAGTGTAGTTGAAGAGCACTCCTGGGAGAAATCATTCTCCTAAAAAACAAGTGCATCAAACATCTCCAGGCTTAATAAATAAACAAAAAGGGGGAAAAACAGGATGAGGTTGCATAACCTGCAAATGCACTGTGGAAACAAGTTAAGCAAAACTTTTATCTTAAAAGCTGGGGAATTGTAAAAACTTTCTTCCCAACTTTAGCCCTGCTGTTTACAACAAACTTTATAACTCTCACTTCTGTTATACAGCATGTTTGTATTTAAAATTAATTTATTAATAAAATTAATTATTACTAAAAATATATATAATAAATAAAATGATAAATATTTAAAACAAAACATTTAAATATAATAATAATACATTTCTTTTCAATATGAATATATTTAAAACTATTTAAAAATTATATATTTTAATAATAATAATTATTATTATTATTAATTATTATTATTATTATTATTATTACTACATTTTGCGATGGACAATATTGTAAATATAATATGTATTAAATATAATAAATATTTAATGTAAACAAGTAAATAAGAAATGCTACACTTTATATTAATTATATATTTAAACTATTTGAAAATTTCACTATTATTATTAATAGTAGTAGTAAAAATAATAATAATTTTCAGATCCGACAATATTGTAAATGTAATATTTATTAAATATAGTAAATATTTAATTTAATTAGTATCCATTTTTATAGTATTAATCCTATTGTTATTATTAATAGTAATAATAATAATTTTCAGATAAAAACTATTTTGTAAATATGTAATAAATATAATAAGTACTTAATAAAAACATTTTAATTTTAATAACATTTAATAACTATATATATATAACTATATATACTATATATATATATATTACTGTTATATTTTTATTTTAGTAAACATAATAAAGATTCAGTGTAAACAATTAAATAAAAAAATATTTCCTTAAAAATTAATTATGAATTTACATTGTTTAAATGTTACTGTTTTTATTTTTTACAGTATTATTATTGTTATTATTAATAGTAATAATAATAATAGTTTTTTAGATGGAACAGTTTTTATAATAAGTGCTTAATATAAGCATTTTAATAATAATAATAATAATAATAATAATAATAATAATAAATAACTATAATATCAATTATATATTCAAATGAATAATTGTTTTATTTTACTGTTATATTTTTATTTTAGTAAATATAATACATATTCACTGTAAACAATTAAATAAGAAATGTTTCCTTAAATAAATTTACATTTTTTAAATGTTACTGTTTTTATTTTTTATAGTATTATTATTATTGTTTTTATTAATAGTAATAATAGTTTTCAGATATAAGTGCTTAATATAAACATTTTAATAATAACAATAATAATAATAATAATAATAATAAATAGCTATAATATAAATTATATATTCAAATTAATATTTTTTTTTACATTTTACTGTTATATTTTTATTTTATTAAATATAATAAATATTTAATGCGAACAATTAAATAACAAAAATTTCCCTTAATATTATATATTTAAATTATTTTTAAATATTACTGTTTTTATGTTTTATACTATATTAGTATTATTATTATATTTACCATAATAAATACTTAATATAAACATTTAAATAATAATAATAATAAATGGTAATAATAATATCAATTATATGTTCAAACGAATTATTTTAATACATTTTTCTGTTATATTTGTATTTTTATATTATTATTTAATATTTTTAAATATTATTTATATTTATATTACAGTCCCTGCTGAAATTACCAGCATAAAAGCTTCCATGTTATTTGATTTCTGATTTGCGTTTGTTAAGCTCAAGATCTGTGTCATTTAACCATCGCTTCACCATCTGAGCCCAAAGATCATTTCTGTTGACTGTCATGATGTCATTTTCCTGCATTTGATTTGGTTGTATATATGTTTGTAAGATGTAATAAACAATTGACGTCACTGACTTTACAGTTTTTTAAAGGATAGTCAAGGATAGTATTTTATTTCTTTCTTCGCTGTAGTTTAGTGCCATCTTCCATGACTGTGTTCCATCATGCTGGTTTATATATGCGTTATTGGATTGCCAATGCATGAAACAGCAGTTTACTGGACGAATGATGCTGAACTCATGCTGTATCGACGGAGGGGAGCGGTGAAGACTGCGCCTCATAAAATATCGAACACACAGACAAATTTAATTGGGCTGCTAGAATATCTGCTTTATTTTCATCTGCACAGCTTTCATTGAGAAGGACTGAATGTTCAATCGTTTGAGCACATCTTATGGAAATATTTGCCTGAGCTGTGCAATTCCTTTATTTTGCTGTTAAAATTGAATTGCAAATGATACAGTTGTTGGTGGGTATGTAAAATGCATTTAGTATGTTGGAAATATATTGACTGATTTTTAAGAGCTCATCATGGCAACTTCCAGTCTAGGAATATTTTTTTTCTTGATGCGTTTTCTTGTATAATGCAAGCGTCAGCTAATTTATGAGAACTAAGTGTTCCAGATTAAGTCTCATGGAAAGTTGGGGAGGTACAGTAGATAGTGTCTGGAGTATAGAGCCTGTAGCATGAATTAGATTTAATAATCTCCAGAGAAACCATTGCATTCTCTGTCCCAATTCCATTTTTCTTGGTAATTAAAGTGTGCGCTAAGATTGATAACAACATCCTTAAGGGAGATCATATAATTACTTCACATTTGTTTTGTAGCTTTAGGTAACTGTGTACAGTATGTGTAAAAGCATAGGAGTGATAAATCTTGCTTTTTGATGATAAGAATAATAATAATAGTGTTGTAAATATAAATAGTCATAATATGAATTATATTTAAATTTATTTAAAAAAAAAAAAAAAAAAAAATATATANTTGATGATAAGAATAATAATAATAGTGTTGTAAATATAAATAGTCATAATATGAATTATATTTAAATTTATTTAAAAAAAAAAAAAAAAAAATATATATATATATATATATATATATATATATATATAAAATTAAATACTTGAAGTGTTCGTGCTGCCTTAAATTTTAAGTTTAGTCAACATGAAATGTTGTTATACTACATGAAAACGTGGATATTTGAGTTGAGTAAACGTAAAAATTTAAGGCAGCACAAACACTTTTTTAAATTGTTTTTTTTTTTACATTGTTGATGTAATAAATATTATTCAGAATTTGAATTATAGATTAAAAATTCATATAATTTTCTGTTGTTAGTTTAATGTTTTTTTTTGTTGTTATTTTAAATGACGATTTTATATATTTATATTTTTTTTATTTATAGTACAGCTCCTACTGAAATGACCATCTTAAATTCAATGCTGTTTGAATTATGCTGGTAATTTCTGAGTTGGTGCTTGTCTAGCTCTAGAGGTCATGGTTTGTCTGGTTTGTCTGAAAAGAGACACTGTGTCCCAGTTCGCTTGGTATCCATTTTAAGTAGTATGCATTTTGTCCCAAATTATATATAGATTTCTGTATGCTACTACTTACATTAATGTTGTTTTATTAATTGTTCTTAGTTGATATTCATGTTTTACTGATTATATTTATCTGGCAGCAGGTATAAAGTGCTTAAAGTGCTTAAAGTACTTGAATTTGACTTTTTGAAATTTAAGGCCTGGAAAACCCTTGAAAATAGCAATATTACTGAAGAGGTACTTCAAAAGTGCTTGAATTATTGAAAAACTATATCTATGAAATAAGTTTTTTAAATATTGTTTAATCACAACCTTTTGCGCTTATTTCACTTAACGTCAGAAAACTAGCGAGCTAAGCCAGTAGCAGTACTGACAATGTCGTGTAAACGGGGCTGAAGATGTGAAAAGAGAAGTAGATGAACTAAATCAACTGAGTGAGTCATTTATGCTGGAACCGCTCCGAATGATTCAAACTTGTGATTTGATCATTCATTTAAAGCGATTCACTAGCAAAACCAGATCAAATTAAAAGAGCCATTCATTTTTGAATTTTGACATTGCCTGTATGACACAGCTTTTTAAAACTCTGAATCAGTTAAACCACTGCATCACAAAATGATTCACTGTTTTGAAGTGCTCTGATCGGATTTCGTATCGCGAATCATTTGATTTAAATCGGGAATCAATTTGCAAATTGAATGATTTAAATCAAAGATTTACAATACACATAGTTCCAATCTAAGTCAAATGATTTGTGAGCCACGCTCCAAGTCTTGATCTGAAATGATGGCTCTTGAATCATTATTCAGATCGGGACTTCAGAACATGGATCGCAAATCACTT
Organism: Labeo calbasu; assembly: GCA_019740295.1. Taxonomy (NCBI): domain Eukaryota; kingdom Metazoa; phylum Chordata; class Actinopteri; order Cypriniformes; family Cyprinidae; genus Labeo; species Labeo calbasu. The sequence goes on along the minus strand of JAHKKF010529186.1, from coordinate 2,142 downwards.
AATTTAGATTGGAACCTCGGATCTTTTGCTTTATATCTGAACTTCGGTTCACTAGCAAAAACCAGATCAAATCAAATTTTCGAATTTCAGCATTGCCTGTAATGACTTTAAAAAGCATGTAGTGATGGGTGAAACAGAGCTTTTTCAAACTCTGAATCAATTAAACCGTTGCATCGCAAAATGATTCACATTTTAGAAGTGCTCCAATTTAATTGCGTATCGCAAATCATTTGATTTATATTGAGACTTCAAAATGTGTATCGCAAATCATATAATTTATATCAGGACTTCGAAGTGGGTTTGCATTTCATTTGACTTAGATCTGGACTGAGGTGAACATATTGTGAATCATTTGACTCACAATATGCACGAATCTAGTTCACAAATCTTTTGCTTTAGATTAGAACTTCGGAGCACGAGTCACAAATAATTTGATTCAGATCAGGACATCGGTGCAGGTTTGTGAATCATTTGATTCAGTTCGGGACTTCAGAGCGTGTATGGCAAATCATTTGTCTCAGATCAGGATTTCGGAGCGATTTTGCGAATCTTTTTTTCTGTTTTTTACAGTGGCTGAGAGAGCTGGATTCGTCACTTTTTGAGGTCCCCCTGAAACATTTCCATGTGGTCCGTGCTATTTGCAGCACGTTTGTGTGTTTGGTTGTGTTGTGAGAATTTGCAGCGCGTTTCCGTATTTGTGTTTGCGTTGCGAGGATTTGCAGCGTCTGTGTTGTCAAACTGATGAAGATGTTTTCTTAATTTGTTGTCGTTTTTTTCTGTTTGCATGTGTTTTCTTAAGTTGCAGTGTGTTGAGCTCTCTCGGCCACCGTAGTTTTTTTTTAAGCAGTAGAAAACATCAAACCATTAAGACAGTACAGTTATAAAAACAAAAGAACGAAAAAAGAAAGAAAGTATGCACAAATACAAATCCCTTCAGAAAATTAAGCCAGTAGCAGTACTGACAATGTCGTGTTAACAGGACTGAAGATGTGAAAAAAAGGAATAGATGAACCGAATCAACTGAGTGAGTCATTTATTCTGGAACCCCTCCGATTGATTCAAACTCTTGACTTTGATCATTCATCATTCAGTAGAGGACATGCAGCTTTTCAGTTCTCAAGATTTTAACTGATGGACAGTAGTCATGTGGATTACTTGTGGATTATTTTATCAGATGTTTGGACTCTCATTCTGATGGCACACAATCACTGCAGAGGATCCGTTCATTTTTGGGTGAACTATTCTTTTAAGATTGAGTTACTTTATCAGTTATTTAGATATTTGTATGGGACAACAAGACAAAAATACTGCATATGAAATCTCTTTTGCAGTGTATATTTATAAACATGGCCTGAGAAATATTCACTGCATCAAGTGTGACAACTATCCCCGTTTTATATACTTTCCCATCACCAGAGAAGTACATATAAATTGGGACGAGCGCTTTAGAGAATGTTAACCTGGATAATAAACTTCTCTTTGAATTCCTTCGGGTTCCTACGAGACACGACGTTGTTTGAAGGCAGATCTTTGAGGCACAAGGACTGTACTGTGAATGCTGAGATCTGAAAGCCCATGCAGTAACACGCAGGCGGCCCGTTCCCCTCCCACCGACACCACTGCACTGGTTCCCGCTGGTAGTACTGGTGTGCCATGTTGCAGTGTGCGACGGGTAATTAACCATCATGGGAATATTTGTGGGACTGAGATAAGTAGATGGATCCTTGGCGGGGTCTGCCATCAATCTTGAAACCCCTCCAACCACCCCAAGAGCCAAAGTCTGCCTCCTTTTGAGCACTAAAGGCACATGAACATCATGTACTTACCGGTTGATATGGGGAAGACAGTATTTGTACTCATTATTTGAAGAGTGAAATGCCCTGCAATTCATGGGAGAGACACAGCATGCAAAGTAAATGAGATTCAACACACAGTTGATTTGTGAGGAATACAGCACATTTATTTTTTCTATTTTTTTTTTTTTTTTACTATTTTAAATGGATTTGTTTACAACATTTATTTACATTTTTTATTATTTTAAACTTTTGTTTAATTGTTTTATGTCTACTCTTAGTATTACATTTACTACATTTATATTCAACATTTTTCTGGGTTTGTCCGGCATCTTGGTTTTTTTTTTTT
>JAHKKF010529183.1:0-11024 GCA_019740295.1 Labeo calbasu | reverse complement strand
CTAAGACTCTGACACAAATGTACACACACTTTCTCAGATTTCAGATCCAGCAGAGCAGACGAAAGTATGATGGAGAATATACACCAGATGTTTCCTGGAATAAAGATGCCATATTATCAATGGGGAAACTGGCATTTCATCAGCTGGAAAGAAACAATGTGATCTTCTATGAATCAGACCTGGAAGCTTGTGGTATTGACGTTTATAAGGCATCAGTATATTCAGGCATGTGTACCCAGATCTTTAAGGAGGAAACAGGGATCGTTCTTGGTACCATGTACTGTTTCGTTCACTTGAGCATACAAGAGTTTATTGCAGCCCTTTATGCACATCTGTTTCTAGACATAAACAAGAGAAGTATATTTGTTCATGAGTCTACAGAACAGGAAAACAAAATGATTGATTTGCTGAAGACTGCAATGGACAAGGCACTAGAGAGTGATAATGGACATCTGGATCTTTTCCTTCAGTTCCTCCTTGGATTGTCGCTCCAGTCCAATCAGCGACTCATACAGGGTCTGTTGACAAAGCAAAATGGAAATGACCAGATCAAAAAAGAAATAGTTCAGTACATCAAGCAGAAATTTGAAGCTAATCTGTCTCCAGAGAGATCCATCAATCTGTTGTACTGTCTAAATGAACTGAACGACCAGACTCTGGTAAAATACATTCAGACCCACCTTAGCAAAGGAAGTCTCTCATCTGCTGATCTTTCCCCTGCCCAGTGGTCTGCTTTGGCCTTTGTGTTGTTGACATCAGAGGAGGAGCTGGAGGAGTTTGAGCTTCAGAAATTCAAGAAATCAGACGAGTGTCTCATTAGATTATTGTCAGTCATCAAAACCTCCAAAAGAGCTCTGTAAGTAATCATTTTTGAAAATTAGATATCTTGTTATTCTTGAAAATTGTCAAAAAATGTTCGTGTTTTTCTTTAGCTGAAAATGAGGAGTTTTGTTCTTCTTGAAACAATTAATGTTAGTAGCAGAAAGTGCTTTGTTCAGGGAGGTTGAGGTTTGACATATGTGAAAAGTATTTTAAATGATGATGGTTAGTCCATCAAATGTCCACTCAAATGATTGCAGTAAATGTCAACAGATAATCAGCCACCATGTGATTGTGATTTATTTTAATGTATAATTCCAGCCTTTTTGCAGTACCAGTAGTACCGAACACAGGGTCAGTGTGGTACCCGCTGATAGGCAGCTGCTTTCAAACATTCCTGTGCATATTTTTTTGTGAGCACTCTGTGTTTTTACAGCATTGTGCATTGTAGCCAGTGTTGAGAACCTGATCATAATAGTAAAGGTTTTTAATTAGAATTCACTCAGTAATGCTTTTCCTTGAACCCATAGAACTAGCACTTTCAAATATATAATTCATTGTAATTAAAGGTGTAGATTATCTAATATATGTATTATTTGTATTATGCAAATGTATTCAATCTATTACACTTATAGGCTAAATGATTGTGGCTTAACAGACAAAAGCTGTTCAGCTCTGACTACAGTTCTTGGATCAGATACCAGTCTGAAAGAGCTGAACATGAGCAATAATAATATACAGGATTCAGGAGTGAAGCAGCTTGCACTGGACTGGAAAATACAAAGTGTTATTTGGAGATACTGAGGTAAGTTGTGTGACAAAAGACTAAAACTGAGCAAAAACATAAGGTGAAAGGATTCAATTATGCAAACAGAATTCAGTTCTGCTGTAAAGCATCTCTAAAAAGACAATAGTAAGCAGTCATTATTCATTTGAAATCATTTCAGTGTTAAATAATTTTGGCTCAGTAATGTGTAAACTCCATCAATTTGTGGAGTTAGTCTAATTCATGTGAAGTAAACAGTGATGCCATCGTCGGCTCAGTTCAGTTATCGTGCAACAATTTCAATTTTTAAGTAATTTCAAAGTTTTATGAATTTCCAAATTTTCAAATGATTTTTCTAATTATAATTGTTCATTATGAAATACTCTTTAATATATTGTTTATTTGGCTTAATGCTCTACATCTAAAATCACCTGGACATTCAAACCTGGCTTGAACAAAGTTATATTTAATATGTTGGACAGATGAAACTAACTATTTCTGTCAGGGCCACTATTATCAAACATGATTGACAAAACAGTTTGGATTGGCAGTAGAGTTCTGTTTTGGGCAAAAACTCCCTGCCCTTACTTGCAGCCTAGCATAGATATTAGTAGAGAGAACAGTGATAACCACAGAACAGAACCAACATAAATGTAGCAGATATCATGAATAGTTTTAATGACAATTTAATGTAACAACATACTTCAGAATAAAGTCTGACTCAATGAGGAATATCAGAAATCCTGAAGTCCTGACTGCAGATAAAAGGAGGAGCTGGGGTGAAGGAGGTTAGTTAGCTCCTAAACAAAGTGATAACCTGCTGAATAATAATGAATGTACCTTATATAAGGAAGTAGTGATAGGCGTTGTATTCCCATAGGTAAATGTGGATCAGCTAAGAATCGTGAGATGCAAGCTTGACTGACGTGACCTGCCAGAACTAATGCTGTGTTTGATATTTATTGCATTAATGTTTTTAAAATCATTTTAACGAAAATATCAACCATGTTTTTTAAGTCGGTTTTGCTGCTGATTTTTTTTTAATAAGCACATAATCTGCAGCTTTTATAGTGCTTTACATCTAGCGGTGTAGAGAAGCAACACACATGGAGCAGAAATGGCTTGAATGAAGCATGTTTGGCTAGATAAAAATATTAGGATGATTCTAAAGGCACTGATCAGAGAGGGGGCCTGACGATTTAGTTGTCAGAAGTTTAGCTCATTTGTATAAGGAATAAAATATAATTCCATTTAGGCATTTGCAATTCTAGAATAACTGATTAATCGTCTGAATGTGACATTTTCATTCTGGTTCTAGACTTTCAGACTGCAGTATTACTGAAGAAGGTTATAAAGCTCTGGCTTCAGCTCTGAGATCAAACCTTTCACACCTGATAGAGCTGGATCTCACAGGAAATGATCCTGGACAATCAGGAGTGAAGGAGCTCAATGATTTACTACAGGATCCAAACTGTCAACTGAAGACACTGAGGTGAGATGTGATGAAATAATGGTAAATAAATGTGTAATTGTGTGTGTGTGTGTTTTTGTTTTTTGTTGTTTTTTTTTTTTTTCATATCAGATGCTGCGGGGTACAGGTTAAATATAAAATACACCTCTACAAATATACAAATAAGAACATGCAAAAAAAGATAGATAAAGTAGCACAAGGCACAGGGCAGATGGAGTGCAAACCAGTGAAGTAAACAAACAGTGCAGATATAAATGTGTATTGCAGAAAGAGCTTATCAAGGCATACCTTGATAATTAAAATTGCACAATTTTTATGGAGACTTCTAGGAAAACACTCTAGATAGCCTTTTACTCAAATTATTTAAATGTTCCTGAACACACTGTAGTTTAATTGCCATCAAGCTCAGATTCACTCTATCACTGTATCTCTACAGCAGGTCTGTGAGTCTCCAGATGATCAAAAACATTCAGTTTCACAAGTCAGTTTTCTCTGTGCTGACGTTTCTCACTCCCTCTGAAAGATCTTGAGGCTTTTAATTGCACACTCTGTATTTATATAGTGAAAATCATGATCTAGTGAGGTTTTGCTCTTCTGCTCTGTGGGACACTTCTGTTCTCCTGAGTTTGCTTTGATCTATGCTTCATCTTCTCTTCTGCAGGTTTTTGGGTCCTGCTGCAGATGAAGCCTGTCAGTATGTGACTGGAATTGTGGGTAAAAACCCATTTCTCCTGAGAGAGCTGAATCTGAGTGAATGTGGACTAGGAGACACACGAGTGAATCAGATCGCTGCTCTACTGCAGGATAAACACTGTCAACTCAACACACTGGTGTGAGTATTGTTAGTTTATTTAAAACATGACATTACTTTTAATAGTACTGTTATTGTAGTTGTTAATATCCCCTTATGTGAGTCAAAGCAGTTTTTCAGTTACAACAGTTAGCTTAGTAAAACTCTCTCCAATATCAATCAGTGTTCCCATTATTATAGTTAATTTGTAGATAAATGTCTATGAGTTTGCATATATATGGCTGTTTTGTTGTTTTTGTTGTTTCTAAATCATGTTACTAGCTACCGGGTGTCTATTAGAACAAAATATGGCGTAGCAAAGACTTTTTTTTGTTTTGTTTTTGACACAAACAGTTACTGAAATTTAAAAATGTTAAAAGTAAAGGCTCAATAAACTGTTAAACAGATATAGTACACCACACATCAATATCTCTTTCCCGTTGTGATTTGAACATTTTATTGCGAAGAGTTGTTTGCTGTGACTCTGTGTTACTTCAAGCGCATTTAAGAATCAGTGGTGAGTATCTGCTTCGAATCAGTGCAGCGCTAAAGCAAATGAACTGCATTTTCAAAACATGTTTGAATGTTTTCAGTTTAAGGAAATACATTTATTCCTTAAATGAAAACACGTGCAAAGTAGTTTTTTAAAAGCAAACTGTCTTTGTTGTTGACTTGTAATTGTTTAGTCTACAGTTTGTTTGAACATTGATCTGTGAGACTAAAGTGATTTATGACAATAGTAGACAGTAACAATTCGATTTGTTAACATTAGCTATTAAATATATTTTGACAGCATTTATTAATGTTTATATAATTATTTAATGTTCATGTCAGTTCAGTGTATAAACTAAAAGTTTGGATTTTGTTTAATTGTATTAATACATGTTGGAACTTACATAAAGGTTATTAAATGCAAGTTGTTCATCATTAGTCCATGTTAACTAATGTAGCTAATGTTATCAAGTAAAACCTCATAACTTTGATAAATAGCTCACATCTTAATGGATAATTTAGCTGATTTTCAACTTTTGCATACCTTTATAACTTTGTGTAGTTTGTAGTATATTTAAATTAACAATGTGTAGTCTTTCTCCATGTTACATGTTAAGTCTGCTGGAATACGCAAAACACATTAGTAAGTTGATCACCATAGATCATTGTTCTTTCTGTTTCTGTTTTCAGTCTGTGGAGATGCAGTATTACAGAGGAGCAGTGTTTCATCCTGACTTCAGCTCTGAAATCAAACCCATCACACCTAAGAGAACTGGACCTCAGCGGGAATGAACTAGGAGACTCTGGAGTGAAAAACCTCAGTGATCTACTGATGAACCCACAATTCAAGCTGGAGAAACTGGAGTTAGTATCATTATACTGTACAGCAGTGACAGTGAGATTAAAGTTTACTGTTTAGAAATATCATGAGGTTTGCTTCTGCTGCTGCTACAATTGATAAAAGAATAAACAATAATTTAAAAAAAAGATTTAAAAGATAATAATAAATAAAAAAAGAAAATAAACAACAGTTTCCAGCACACAGAACTAGTGACATGATTACAAACAGATTATGGGAACTATAGACTATATGACAGACTATATGTCTACTGTTGTATGTTTCATAATGTAAGACAGTAACCCGCCACATGTGAAACTGATGATACTTTTATGAACAGAGCTTGTGTCACAAACACAACACATCACATCATTATAACTACTGTGTTCACAGCAAACACACAATGAGAGAGTGAAGATGGGCTTTACATTCTTAAAGAGCAGACACTTTTAGACTGCAGCATGTTACAATCAACAAATCATATTGAATTTCTCTATCATTTATTACATTAATCTACAGATATTGTAGCTCTTCTAAAAGATGATTGTTATAAGCTATGTTTCCATCACCCTGTGTTTATGCACATTTTGAAGTATCACATCAGAAACGAGTGATGGAAACATCACATTTCGAATAAAATTCCTTAACTTGCGAAAAAGTTTTTATGCTCGCATGAGGTGGTTTTTGACTGTGAAAAAGGGTTAATGCAAATAATGGGAGATGGAAAAGCGTTTGCCGAATAAATTTCTCCATACGAATCAAAAAATCATGTGACTTTGCACTATGGAAAAGCAAAACCCGTCTAACCAGTGGACTGATCTCATTCCACAGCATCTGACATGTTGTTAAGGTCATTCTAAAAAGCCTGAGCAAAGTCTGTCATCAAAGTATTTCTGTATAATTGCTGCCCAGAACTGTCTTACACGACTGCGTTCCTAAACAGCTAATATATAGTATAGTTTATCAGGAAGTGACGATTTTGTTCTCTTTGACTTGTTGGATGGAAACGGTGCTTATTCGCAAATGTTTTATGCGACATTCCAATTTTGTGCATGAGTTAAATTCGCAACTTTAGATGGAAACCCGGCTATAGATCTACATTTAGATTTATTCATATAGCAGACGCTTTTATCCAAAGCAACTTATAATTTAGGGATACAAAACGCAATTCAACATAAAGAGGCAAGTAAACACAGGAAGTGCTTGTAATATAAAGACGTTTCAGACATCATTCAGATAAGTACGAGCTAGAACAGGGAGGGAATAAGTAAAAGCGAAATCAAAGATTTTTGTTTAATGATCATTGTTCTTTCTCTTTCTGTCTTCAGTCTGTATAGATGCAGAATTACAGAGAAACAGTGTCTCATCCTGACTTCAACTCTGAAATCAAACCCATCACACCTGAGAGAACTGAACCTCAGTGGAAATCAACTAGGAGACTCTGGAGTGAAAAACCTCAGTGATCTACTGATGAACCCACAATGCAAGCTGAATAAATTAAAGTTTGTATCATTATACTGTACAGCAGTGACAGTGAGATTAAAGTTCACTGTTTAGATTATTTTAGGACAACAGACTCAGGTCACATCATTTATAGTGCTGCATCTTCTGTTTTCTTCTCCATCTTCAGAAAGATTCAGCAATACTATTAGTTAATGGGTTAGTGTGTGTATTAGAAAGAGCATTAAACTTTCTGAAATCTTACGTGTTTGCTGTGAAACAAGACTAAAAAGAATAAAAACAAGTGTAACAAATGACAGTAGATCATTCTGAGAGTCACATTTATACTCGACTAATGGTACTTTTCACTAAATCTTCTTTAATGCAAAATGTGTATTTAAAGATTGTACACTCTAAAATAACTAAAATAAATAACCTAAAATTGCTAAAATAACTTAAAATAATTTATTAATGAAATTGGTTGTCTTGCATTAAAATTATGAATTTAGACCTTGTAAGTGTTTTCTATTGTGTCTACATTAATCCTATATATTAATCTAAATTAATAAAATGCTCTTGTTGAGTGAGGACAAATCCAGACTTGGATTGTCAAGTCAAGTCAAGTCACCTTTATTTATATACCGCCTTTAACAATACAGAATTGTGGCAAGGCGGCTGTACAGTATTAAATAGGAAACAGTACATCAACAATGCCAAAGGCAACAGTAAACACTCACATTTTAGGTAAAGGTAGTTAATCAAAATCAATAAAATAAAATACAATATTGTGTTTAAAGAATGTGTCCCCAACTAAGCAAGCCAGCACTCTGCAACACTTGTAACTAGTATCCTCAAATGTCCTATCTTGGTTTGTTGCATACCATTAAGATTCCATGATTTTGCTGGTTTATTAGTGAATGTATGGCATTCAGTCATGATGCATCATAGATTTGATTCATTGTCTTTTCTCTTTCTGTTTTCAGTCTGTGTTTATGCAGTATTACAGAGAAACAGTGTCTCATCCTGACTTCAGCTCTGAAATCAAACCCATCACACCTGAGAGAACTGAACCTGAACTGGAATGAAATAAAAAACACAGGAGTGAATCAATTATGTGACGTACTGAAGGATTCACACTGTAAACTGGAGAGATTGAGGTCAGTAACATTCACATACAAGAATCAAAATGATGAAAAATCACTTTAACAGTTTAAACCAAAACACTTTATACTCAGTATCTCATGATGAGTCTGAGTTCACATTATATTTGTGAAAAATTCTTCACCATAATGATTTGTAAGATGATCTTCCTCTGTTTGTCTCTTTCTAGTCTTTATAAGTGTGGCATTACAGATGTTTCTTCTTTAACTCGGTCTTTGACAAATACAAAAGCACAGCAGTTTCTAAAAGAGCTTGATCTGAGAAACAATATGATTGGAGACTCAAAGCAGCAGCTCATTGATGTGCTACGAGACTCAAACTGTAAACTGAGGTGAGTAAACTTCACTTTGTGATATTAAAAAGATTAATTTCCCTCTGATATGTGGACAAATATTAACTTTCAAATTTTTGTGAAGAGTTTATCAAATTATCATCAAGCTTGATTTCAAAGGGTTTGTGTCAGAATGAAATGTAAAATGTAATAAAATGTTGAACACAAAGGAGGAAAGAGAACAAAAGCACACTGTCAGAGCTTTATACAACAACACCTGCTTTATTAATGACATCAGTAATAGTGAATCATTACAGTTTGAAATAGATTTGGTCAGATTGTAGGAAAACGCTGGTAAAATCAGTGCAGATTCCAGCGTCAACTCACAGTCGTCCAACATCACATGATCAATGTCTCTGTCTCTTGTGTTATTTTACTTTGACAAGCAACACGTCACATTACTTTATGCTTATGTAAGGGATAATGTACATCCTTATCAAGAATAAACCAACAGGTTGATCAGGACTTGTATCATTCTGAAGGGGTTTATTCTGTGACAGCAACTGGCTGGATGTGCATTATCTCACTAATTTTTTATTTTTTATTTTTTTGCCGTAAAAGTGAATAATTAGACACAAATTATTGATTGGACACATTTTTTAGCTTAAAGTTTCTACAAAGAAAAACAGTTGGAAGTTTCAGGCATGACAGACATTTAAGACATAATGTACAGTCCTTGTATGAATATATAGAAACCTGTTTGTACACAGCAGATGCTTTCCAGGTGAAGCGATCTTTAACAGAAATCCTGCAGACATACGTGTGCTATCTGGGCTTGTATCATTAATTACACATCTTTTCATCACATAAATAAAGATGAGAACATACAATGTTATTTGAGAAGAAAGCATTATAGAAAGACAAACCCTGTACGTGTCGAAATCACCCCATATGCTTAAATAAGGCACTTTTTGAGTGGACAGCAATTTTTGGTGGTGTCCGAAAACTTAGTGGACATTATCAGATGTGCTCATTTAATCCCACAGTGCACAGCAATAACAAATGTACAACTGATGTATGCTCAACGGCTAGAGAATACCCATAATGCACTGTGAGAGTTTCCATGACAGAGTTCAAGGTAAACCCTTTCATACTGGTGCTGCCAGTTTCAAATGATTATTAAACAGCAACACAAACTATGCAAAAGCGTCAGTCCTTCCAGTGCACTCAGTGTCTGAATTCACTCACTCGTTTTCATTCACTCCTTCAACTGAACCATATTAATGGTCTAATGTAGGGAATAGTGAATGAGGGTATTTGGATTCAGTTAAATACTTATCATCAATTAGCAACAACTTTAACAAGGGTTAACGCCGGTGCAGCCACCATTTCATGAACAGGTTTAATCACCGGAGGCACGATCAGTATATTTCAATGTCCCGGAGCTTGCGGTTGACAAACTTCACAATTGAAGCAACCTATTTCCTCCTCCACAACACCTACAGTAAACAAAGAGGCAACAGTAAACAAAGAGGCAACAGTCAACAAAGCATAATCCATGAATTGAGCGAGTGACGAACGCGGGCCCTGGCATTTAAACTCAGATTGGAGAGGTTGAATAATGCCATCACAAAAAAAAAAAAAAAACGGCTGGCAAGTCAGAATATTTCGCGATTGCCTTAAAATTCACAAATGTGTTTTTCCAGCGATCGCGGGCCTTGTTTAAGGGCTAACAAAATTCTTGCAGTGTCCATACCTGGCCAGTGTTCCTCTGGAAAGCTGCTGGATCCTTGTGTGGCTGAGACATACGGTGCATTGCAAATGGGATATATCATCAAAACAATCATGGCCGCAATATTGAAGGGTCATTCCAAACCAAAGTGCTCAAAACTGGCCACTTCAGATGACCCTTCGGAATGAAGGATTTCAAAGGGTACAACTGATGGACACTTCGGGTCCCCATGATCCTTTGCGCTGATTCTTTCCATGATGTCGGCGCCTCCGTGTGGTCACGGGATGATGACGCAGAAGGGCACTTCAAGAAACAGTTGTTTGGTTCCCTACACCCTTCAACCTTTCGAAGCTCTCACACCTAAGGGTAAACCCTTTGAGGGAATTAGGGCATAGGGATGAGCCCTTCCAAAGGGAATGCAGGGATAGTCATACAACAGGCAGTCTTTGATTGGTTGCAGCTGTGTGTGATCAGTGCAATGGATGATGGGAAATGTAGTCCGGGATGACATGCAACAGCCTGTGTAGTGTGAGAGTCAATATAATGAGAGGGCAATATCTGGTGGTCAGAATGTCACAACTGACCAATCAGAATTGAGTATTCCAGGAGCTGTGCAATAATTTCAGTTATTTACTGAGACCAGTACAAACATGTTTAAACTAGAGGACAAACAGCTTTAACTAGTGGGACATTTGTTAAGGCAAAATCACATTTACATTTGTTTCTTGTTGTTCATTATATTTGGCGTACACTCGTTAGTATGTGTTTCACTTTATATTAACTCAATAGAGACACAAACAGAATGGAATTCATGTTCTAAATGTATTATATTTAAAACACAAATACTGTTTTATTAATACATATTCAAAATCAGGTATAGTCAGTAATTAATACGATTACAGGATTTTAATGTACATTTTTACTCAAAAAAAAAATCTTATTGAAATATAGCAACTAATTTGTATTTTGTTCACTGAACTCTGATTATCTTCTCTTCTGTTCCACCTTACAGTGTAGATTGAACTCTATCAGGGACTTCTGTTGATGGATCTCTATCGCAAGATATGCCTGAAGTTTAATCACCAAAAGATGATAAATGCTGTATATCATATATATAATTATATATATATAATTGCTGTATATATATATAATTTGAAGTGGTCTTGAGAGGAGCAGTAAACATCAGGTGAGGATCCACAGAAGAGCTTCACTACTGTGTCTATGAGGAGAAAGAAATGTGTGAT
>JAHKKF010529182.1:3442-18068 GCA_019740295.1 Labeo calbasu | reverse complement strand
GATTACGTTTGTTTGTAAAAGGAATGCGTCTCCTGATCTACATATATCCGTCTATGTTCGCGCGAATCATTCGTGATCCAGCTTCACCTACAGCAGAAGTGAGTATAAGGGTTTTTTTTATGAGTCTTTACAATCGCCTTTCCTAATAATGTGCTAGTTAGCAAGTTTAGCGGCTAAACGCGGCTAATGTAAACAAGCTCGTCACTCCACAGAGAAAAGAGAGGGGCGGGGCGAGCAGAGCTCATTTGCATTTAAAGCAGCCTTGACCAGAATGGGATGATTTTTGCAGAGCTGATTTTGGCAAGATAAAAAGGGTGTTGTTTTACAATACCATTGAGAATTTTTAACCAAAGTATGAAGTATTTAACCAAAACCCTGAAGAATCATATCAACTTGTGGAAAATGGGCATCCGATTACTGTTTTACTGTTTACTGTACTGTACTGTTTCAACTGTTACTATTAAAATGATGAACTGAAATAAAATATTGTATCGCTGTTTGCCATTACTGTACAATGTTTTACAAATAAACTACTTTTAACTAAACAAATAATCAAATAAAATACTGAATGGAAATAAAAACTGTTAAATTATATTTTTTTAAGGTATTTTACATTTGCAGTGAATTGGTTAGGCAGCCTTACAGCATTACGGCATGGGTACAGTTGTAACAAAAAAGCTTCTTTTGTTTATGAGGTAATTGTGGTAACATATGAACGTTAATAATTATTAATATTTTAGTAGACAAGTAAAGGAAATGTCATATGAAAAATCACTTCTTCTCAGTCCCTAGTTTTGGTGTGATAACGGAAAAAAACAAAAAGTCTACCAACTGTAACCGGTCTACCCTACTCTGCTAAAAAAACATCTGTTTGGTTCTGATTATCATGTCTATCCCACTGGAATCAAGTGTATTAAACAGTTAGTTTAAACATCTGACATATGGTTTTCTGCACGCACACATCCGAAGAACACGCACAGAAAGTGGCTGTTACACAGCATGTGAGTGCTAAACTAAAATCTCTTTCATGTCTTACTGCGCTTAAACTTTCAAATACACACACGTTTATGGTAAAAACATACATGTGTTACAAAAACAGTCTGTTATGTCTGTAAAGGTAAACGGTTGGGAAAGAAATTGCATGTTTATATTAGTTGTCCTTTTTCACATTTTCTGAGTTGGTAGATGCACCAGGGACACAATTATAGCACTATAGTCAGATTTTCATGATATGTGACCTTTAACTGATTTAACCAGACATAATTTAGGTTAGAGTACTTAGACACTACATATGCGCTGTCTATCACATAGACAATACACATAACACAACCTATAATTAAAGCTAAACACCAAAGACAGGGTTATTAGTCATACATATATAGAATCAATGAAAATCTGTTGAATGAGTCATGTGTATGTCAGTGTTGTTAATACTTCTGTATTTTCACTTTCATTACTTTACAACACTTTCATTCAGAATGTGACTGCAGTAAACCTATCTGTTATTTCATTTATGGCATAATGACATATAATGTCAGGGGAATAAAGGTGTGTCTCCGGATAACCGGACATTTACGAGAAACTACATCCTTGAATGTAAAACAATGCTTTTGGAAAATCCTCTTCACCGAGCAGAACTGACATGTTTGTTAGATGTCAGGAAACATTTCAGGACTAATATTAGGAAGTTGCAAAGTAGCAGAAACAAGGAGGGTCGCAGAAACAAAAGGCAGTAAAATTGTTTCCCACTGCTCATGCAGAAACAACAGAAAAGAAACACTACTATAAATGAACATTTGAAAAGGAAAGGTCTGTATTTGCTCACGTGTCAATGGAAAAACATTTAATTGCAAAATTCAACTTTAATATTCATCCTCCTACTTTATAAGAGCAAAACAATCTACTCAGTGTCATACAAAAACCAGCATGCATCAATACTTCAGATTTTGGAGCGGTGACAACAGGATGTGTCCAATTTCACTATGTCTGTCCTGTCTGCAAAGTTTTCCGTAACACCATCAAACGATTCCAAGAACTTGAAACCCTAGTGTAATTTTTTAAATGTGTGTCTTATGTCGTTGGAACCCTTGGCTCACACCAGACTTACTTTTGCAACTTTTGCATAGGTTTTTCACCCAATCAGAACCAAACCAGTACAGAAAGATTCTGCCTGGCCTCTGGGTGGTGCTATAAGAGGAAAAAAAAAACATAAAAACGGCCATAACTATGTGACTGTTTGTACTATCAACGTGAAAAACAGTACACACAGTCTTGGTCCAAAGTGCCACAAGTGGCTATAAGGACATTTGTGTCGATTAATTTTAAGCACCTATTAGACAATGTTAACGGAGGTCGATCAGAATGAAACTTGGTGGGCCTGTTTGACTCACGGCTCTAAAGGTCTGTGACAAATTTGAAAGAAATCAGTCACTGGGCCAGCTGCACATACGCACAATATTCGTATTATACGACAGACCTCCTCATTCCGAACAACTTTGCCTCTTGAACCACTGCTGTCAATCAAACCGTTTGTTAAGTGATTGAGAAAATATAAAAAAATCCCTACTTTTGCGAACTAGTTCTAGGTTTTTCTGTAAAAAAACCCCAATGCAGTACAATTCTCTGGACTCTCTAGGTCAATAATAATCATAAAAATATGAAAAAAAATCAAGCTTTGGAAAGCTACAACGGGGTCATTTAGAAATGGGGCCAGTACAAATATACCCAAAAGCCTATAAAGCCTAAATGAAAACTCAAAACTTCACAAAATCTAGGGAGCACATGTAACAGGTGATTCTAAACTAGCATGCGAGTTTTAGGGAGATCAAACCACAGCTGGCACTATAACTGTCATAAACATTAAAAACATCATATTTCTATGGTAAATTACATGGATTTGCTACAAACGCTTTATTTCATCATTGATTTAGGTTGTTACAGGCATGATAAATAATATGTAATGTCTTTTTTCATACGTACTTAAATGACTTAAAGAGCTTGAACCCCAATAATCACTGCTTGTAGCTATATTTCATTTACTACTAAAATGGTAATTGATTTGGATAGATGAACGATCTGCTCAAGTATTCTGATAGTTCCTAAAAGGCAATCAAGAAAGACTGTATAAATAAGTTAATAATTCATCCTTAATCTGCTCAGTGCCAAAATAAACTCTTCTGGCATCTACATTGCATATTCTGGTGGGATGACAAGACATACACTGCTTTTGTGTGGATCATGCAACAAGTCTAAGCAAAACTTCACTAATATGCAAAACATCCTGTTTTTTTGTTCACATGTTTAGTTTGTTCTAAAATGGACGTCATTAATGTCATTAGTTACGCTTGTGTTAAATGATCAAAGCGTATAGGGAAAATACTAGGATTCATTACTGCAGGGGAAACTAAACAGTGTTTGCCTTCCCCTGCAGCTGGACCATGATTGTATGCATTTTCAGTCAACATCTGATCCTGTTTGGATTTGCCATAAAGATTGTAAAGATGGAGATGCTTAAGATACTCAACTGTTGAACCCTGAATCTTTCAATGCACAAGTCAATGCAAAATTAGTGTCATAAAAATATCCATATTGGAAAAGCCAGGACATATTTTAATATAACTCCGATTGTATTCGTCTGAAAGCAGAAAGTTATATACACCTAGGATGGGTTGAGGGTGAGTAAATCATGGGGTAATTTTCATTTTTGGTGCACTATCCCTTTAATATTATGTTCACAAAGTCCCACAAAGTTTACAGTTCCTTTGTCATTACAAAAAACAAAGATATTCGGACATCAAATATGATCACAGGACACCGTTCAAAACATCCTCATCATTAACACATCCTACGCTCTGTCTCTTTATTTACTGCCTGCTGGTGTTTTTCAGCACGCATCCTGTTTTCTCTGTTTGTACAAGTTTAACGGGAGAGCAGGAAGCTGACAGGTTGTGTCTTAATGCTTTACTTTAAAGGGTCTGAGCGAGAGGAGGGGGCGACTGAGGGCCTCGCTTGTACTGAGATGGCACAAGGCCAACCCATCAGCAGCAGACGCCTGGACCATTTCTCCAAAAGCACATTCCCTAAATACCTCCCATTATTTGTGCAAAAACGGGTAACTGCACGGGAGGTCGATGAACGTGGACGAGGTCCAGAAGACGATAATTTGGAGTAACGATCACATTGTGTTATGGTGTAGACAACTGACAAGAGGTGGACAAGGAGGTTGGATATGAGACTTGAAGTTTCATGATGAGATGAGTTTTTAAATAAACTTATAAGATGAGTAGAGAAATACAATTAAAAAAAGTTGCTGTGTGCTTCACATCAGCAGGAGTGATTTGTTCTTTTGTCCTCAGAGCTGTTTTGTCCGGTCAGTTGTCACATACCATTGTATCAGTCATCTGACAGCCAGGAAAACTGCAAAACTGGGCTCTGTCTTCTGAAAAGCACAGCAGTGAAAAGCAAAGCAAAAGCATTAGGAAGAACAATAAATAAATTGTAAAATATATATATATATACTTTATTATGTCTTTCCATTAAATTTATTTTATATACAGTAAACATTTATTTTATAAGGACATATTTCTTTCCTTCTTTTCTTGTCTATTTAAGTAACCCTTTCACCATACATTTTCACTTTGATTTATTATCCACTTGCATCCAATTTAAAATTGGATGCATAAAATTCTCCAAATTAAGCAATGCCAGACCACCCACACCTTTACTTTGTTTTAAGACCTTAAGTTTTACTCTTGGTTTCCCTTCATTCAAAAAATGTTCATAAAAATGCTATAAAAATGCTATACCACAGTACTGGAAGATTTTGAAACTGAAATTTTCACAATTGTCACACCCCTGTGGACTGTTTTGTTGTTTTTTTCCCTCATGTGTCCTTATTTGGTTTTTCCTGTTCCGTTTCTAGTTATTACGTCGTTGGTTAATCACTTACACCTGTCCTTGTCTAATCAGCTGTCCTATTTAAGATTGATTCAGTTCCGTGTTCATTGTCCGTTCTCGTATTGTCATCCATTTATTGTCGCTAATGTCGTTATATGTGTCAGACCCTTTGGACTGTTTTTGTGTGTTTTTCCCCCGTGTATGCCCTTATTTGGTCTTCCGTTTCTGTTTCTAATCATTACGTCACTGTCTAATTGTTTTCACCTGTCCTCTCCCTGATTAGTCAGAGTATTTAAGTTTGGTTGTGTTCCTTGTCTGATTGTCGGTTCTTATATTGTCTTCTTATCGTCATTCAGTTTAGTCTCATGCGTTGTATTTGCTACTGGTTCCCTGCTGTTTCCTGTCCGTTCCTGTTCCTTGTGGATTATTTAATAAATTTATATGTTTTGGATCTCCTCACTCCTCCTCATCATTACCTGCACACGACGCCATTGTGACAATATGTGAGTTTACGTCGTGTTTGTGTGTGGTTTCCCTGCTGTTCCTTTTCGTTCCTGTTCTCTGGTTTGGATTATTATAATAAAGTACGTGTTCATGATTTCCTCGTCCCTACTCCTCCTTCCCGCACACGACGCCTGACAACAATGTTATATATCTAAAATAAATTCATTAAAATTAATTATATTAGTAATTAATCATATTAATCAGTATTGATGACACCAATATCTCTATTAAATGGCTTTTTCCAATTCAATTTTTAGAATAAAATTAAAAAGACAGATTTTTTCTATTTGTAAACATTTAAAGGAGAAGTCCACTTCCAAAACAAAGATTCACATATAATGTTCTCACCCCCGTTGTCATACAAGATGTTCATGTCTTTCTTTCTTCAGTCATAAAGAAATTATGTTTTTTGAGAAAAACATTTCAGCATTTTTCAGCATATAATAGACTGATATGGTTCCCCCGATTTTGAATTTCCATTTTAAATGCGGCTTTAAACGATCCCATTCGAGAAAGAAGGGTCTTATCTTGCGCAACGATCTGTTATTTTAATAAAAATAATACAATTTATATACTTTTTAATGTCAAATGCTCGTCTTGTCTTACTCTGCCTGTTTTTTCCCGGTTCATGACAGTTACGGTATGTCGAAAAACTCTCATGTCATGTTCTCCCTCAACTTCAAAATCGTCCTACATCACTGTTTTACCTTTTTTGCTAAGGGTGTTTGATCTTTTTTGCATGTTCACTTTGCAAAGACTGGGTCTGTACTTCTGCAGCAATGTAAGATGATTTTGAAATGATTTTTGAAGTTGAGGGAGAAAATATGAGTTTTTCGACATACCCTAACTGTCTTGAGTCAGAATACACAGAGTTCAGGGAGAGAAAGGCAAGACGAGCGTTTGAGAATAAAAAGTATTTAAATTGTATTTTTTTAATGAAAATAACCGATCGTTTCGCTAGATAAGAAACTTCTTTCTCGGCTGGGAACCGCATYTGGGATAATTTGAAGCCACATTTAAACTGCATTTTGGAAGTTCAAAATCGGGGCACCATTGCAGTCCATTATATGGAGAAAAACGCAGAAGCGTAACATAACATAATTTCTTTACGAGTGAAATAAAAAAGACATGAACATCTTGGATGACAAGGGGGTGAGTACATTATATGTGAATCTTTGTTTTGGAAGTGGACTTCTCCTTTAATAGACCCATAATGTATATTATTAGATTGTTCTTATTATTTATTAATAATTATTAATATATTTAACATTTTTGATTTCAAAGATTTTTACGCATTGATTACATAAATTAATTATAAAGGCATTCATAAAACAATAAACTCTTTCGAAAATGAATTATTTTTTATGTATCGAACTTTGTGTCCATAACTTACCGATTTAATGATCCTTCACAGTTTCACCGTATCCACCGCACTTACACCTGTGGCTAAACCTGTGAGACAAGCACGTTACTGGCATGGGCAACCAGGCCAGACGGTGGCCACAACTCGGCAGCCGTGGGATGATAAGGTAGGTAAGTTACCGAATATCCCGAATCAGACACTTTTTGGGAAAGGTGTATAGTAGCTACTTAGCCCCGCTGAAAGAAAACGGTCTGTAAATAGCGTGAGCAAACAACACTAGCGTGGTCTCACAGGAAGCGGGGGAAAAGGACGCCGCATTAATCGCGTCAGTTATTTTAACTAGTTAAACAGCCCATATTAAATATAGAAATGTACGTGTTATTTTATAAGTTGTAGTAATGAATTAGATAAAAAGTTAGATTTTAACTGTTTACATTTCCAAACGTTCTATAACAGGAAGTGTGTATATCGTTTGGAAATTCTCTTTATACTTTATTGGATTAGATACGAAAATTAAGTTATTTTGTGAAATGGTGTAGGTAATATCCAGTTTCGACCTCTTGCTACTGAGAAGGAAGTGTCTGTTTATTAGGCTTTATGGGGCACCACCAGATGAACCAGAATAACCTCAGCATATATTCCAGTGTCCTCTTCCTGTTTGTATTTTCAAGGACTTCCTGCTTGCAACCTTACTTTTAGTTCCACGTCAAACATTATGGTTTTTGCCCTGAAGTAATTTTCTTTTTCTCTCTTTTTCTTTTAAAATATATTCTCTTCTGCTGTGTGCGCAAGGTCTTTGACCTGAAGGATAAATCGCGTTCTTTTGACTCCTGACGACAGTTGGCAGATTAGCGCCCCAGCATGAGGTCAGAGGTCACAGAGCTCACAGTCAGCTCTCGGTCTAACAAATCAGAGAACAAGTCCAGCAGCAGCTGTCCTGTTTTCTAGAAAATGTTTTAAGGATTGTCAAGGGGCCACTTTGAATCGGGCCCACCAGCAGTGGTGATGTTGACCTTTATTTGTTATCAATCTAAGAAACATTCATTTATAAAGTCATTCTCATGTGGTCCATTAGATCAGATTCAAGCTTTTATGGCTAAGGTACACATTTTAAACCAGACTATCTGTTGATCATTAAGTTTAGCGGAACCATCTGAGTTGCAAAAGAAGTATTTATATATTTGCACTGAGGAGGTTGAGACTTATCAGCACATTGTTCTTTCTCTCCAGGCTCAAAATACAAGCCTTTCCTGTTGGGTGAAATGTCAGCTGCCACGAGAGCGGGTGCACTTTCACCTGAAGGCCACTTATGCAACGGAGGCCACTGCCTAAGAGGTATCGTACATGTGTTTATGTGTATTTATTACTGATGTGGCATTTTTAATAAACTGAAAATACGTTTATGATGTAAAATACTACAACATTAAGTATAATTACAGTAAACATTTTGATAGTAATGATGAGGGAGCAATCCCTTGTCAACAAATCCGAAAGGATTCCAATAAGAAAACTGTACAGGATTGTAATTAGAACTTTTGGAACCATTCCTAAGATTCCTGTCTAGGACTTTCTGGGTAGGTGTACAAAGGATTTTGTTCTTATCCTGTTCATTTTCTTTGAAGCAGCTTGTTTACTGAGGCAGTGTATGAGAATGAGAATGATTTAAATAGGACACCAGCAGATCCCAGTAAAAAAAAAAATTAAAAATCTCTCGTGAATCTCAAATCTCATTGGAATGGTTCCAAATAATGATAGAAATTCTAATTAGG
Source organism: Labeo calbasu (assembly GCA_019740295.1). Classification (NCBI taxonomy): domain Eukaryota; kingdom Metazoa; phylum Chordata; class Actinopteri; order Cypriniformes; family Cyprinidae; genus Labeo; species Labeo calbasu. The sequence goes on along the minus strand of JAHKKF010529182.1, from coordinate 9,536 downwards.
AAAAAAAATCTTATTGTAATCCTTTTGTTTTTTGCCAAGTGTATAAAATTATTGATTGAACTCAATAATCAATAAAAATGATGACTAAAAATCAGTGCTAAATGCCTTGTGGGCAGTGCTATGGGCGTCCCGAGTTTGAGTCCCGGCTCGTGGACCTTTCCAGATCCCGATCCCGCCCCCTCTCTCTCCCACTTTGCTTCCTGTCATTACACTGTCTTATCTAAAGATAAAAATAAATCTTTAAAAATAATAATAATAATAATAAAAATCTAACTAAACAACAACACTTCAAAGGTTTGGAGCTGGCAGGATTTATGCTAATCAAGTCTGTATTTATTTGATTAAAGATACAGTAAAAACAATCACTGTTAAATATCATTATAGCTTTAAATAACTGTTTTCTACACTGCCAGTCAAAAGTTTTTGAACAGTAAGATTTTTAATGTTTTTTTTTTAAGAATTCTCTTCTGCTCACAAAACCTGCATTTATTTGATCCAAAATACAGCAAAAGCAGTAATATTGTGAAATATAAAATAACTGCTCTCTATATGAATATATTTTAAAATATAATTTATTACTGTGATCAAAGCTAAATTTTCAGCATCATTACTCCAGTCTTTAGTTTCACATGATTCTTCAGAAATCATTCTAATATGCTGATTGAAGAAACATTTATTAGAAATTATAGAAATTAATACTTTTATTTAGCAAGGATGCTTTAAATTGATCAGAAGTGATGAAAAGTGCTGCTCTTTTGAACTTTCCATTCATCAGAGAAACCTGAAAAAATTCTACTCAGCTGTTTTCAGCATAATAATAATAATAATAATAATAATAATCAGTGTTGGGGAAAGTTACTTTTAAAAGTAATTACAATTTTGCGTTACTCCCTGAAAAAGTAACTAATTATGTAACTTAGTTACTTTTTATGGAAGGTAATGCTTTACGTTACTTTTGCGTTACTTTTTAAATCTGGTCAGGGCTTGCTTCTTTGTTTTTAATATAAAACAGTTCTAATGTAAAAGCCCTTTTACACCAAAAGTGAAATGAATTCACCTCAGGCTGAAAGAAAAGTTCAGTTATGCAGGAGATCACTCTTCAGCTATAAATAAATGAAGCACAAATGTTAGTGTATCTAAAGTAATTTTTGCTTATTAGTGTGGTTGAATTGCAAGGTCAGCAGCAAAGACACTGGTTAATAAAATAGGATTAAATACATAAAGGATATTTGTTTTATTTAACATATTTAATTATTGCCATATTGTCATATTGTGAGTTTGCATTTCACTATTTTTATTAATTTTGAGGAATACTGAATCTGTTTGTGAGTGAGATGAATTAATGCATGTTCACATTTAGTCTAGAATACAGTAACATCATGTTTACTCCCGATTAAGAGTAATATTATTATGTAACTCGTGTACCCCCAGCACTGATAATAATAATAATAATAATAATAATAAATGTTTTTTGAGCAGCAAATCAGAATATTAGAATGTATTCTGCAGGATTCGAAATTTAAAAAAATTCAGCATTGAAATCACAGGATTAAATTACATTTTAAAATATATTAAAATAAAAAACAGCTCTTTTAAATAGTACAAATATTTCAAAATTTTACTGTTTTTTTCTGTGCTTTGCATCAAATAAATGCAGGCTTGGTGAGCAAAAGAGACTTGAAAAAAAACATTAAAAATCTTACTGCTCAAAAACGTAAAAAAAAAAAAAAAGCTGATTTTTCAGCATCGTTACTCCAGTCTTGAGAGTCTCATGATCCTTCAGAAATCATTCTAATATGCTGATTTGATGCTCAAGAAAACTTTTATTATTATTAATGTTGAAAACAGTTGGAACTGTTGGAACACACACACACACACACACACATTATATATATATGGTACTATTGATCAATTTAATGCATCCTTGGTGAGTAATTTTGTTTTACAAAAACTCTTACTGTCCTCTATATATAATGAAATGTAATGAAATTATGTGATGCAATAAATGATTTTTTTTTTGTACGAATGCAAGTGTCATTCATGCAGAGCCTATAATAAATACAGTCTCATTCACTTTGATCACTATTTTAGTTTACCTTACATCCTCCCCCATGCATGATAGCCTCCCCCATAATGAATTTTAACCACTCTTTCCTCTATAAATGGGATGTGTTGACCTGGGAAATGCTCAGATGAAGCCTTTGATCCTTCAGGAAGAATGGGGTGGTCCACTCCCATCTTCCTCACCTTTGTAACCCACCTCCTTCCACCACCTCCTCCCTAAGACTGTACATGGACTTATAAGCAAGCATGTGTTGACAGCTGCACACTTCCTTGCGCATGTCAGAATGGAAGACTCAAGATTTCTGCGAAGACTCATCAAGATGTTTCTCGATAATTAGCAATAGTTTTGTTGTTTATTTATAGCCCGTGTGTTTCGGTGTCTATTTTTTCAAGAGGGTTTCTGTGAAAAGGGTTGGCCCCTATTTAAAAACCGCTTGAGATGTCATTTAAAGCTTGTGAGAAGTTCCAGCACGATGCCTAGAAGGGAAATGGGGAAATACTGTAGCATCTGAACTGTGCAAATCCTAATGATTCACTCGCAGAGACTGTAATCATGTTGAAGTGGAGAGGAGCCACTTGAAAAAAAAAGCGATAGTTTTTTAGAGTCAGATTTCCAAAATAACACAGATTTAGCAGGAACATTGTGATAAGTTCCACGAGATTGCAACATGCTCATATTCTCAGGAAAATCCTGACACATCTTTGGCAAATATCTAGAGACAAAAGCGTAGAGGAGCTTTAGATCCAGATGCTGGGACAGACTCTTTGATGTCTGGGGAACCTAGCTGGCACACTTTCCTTACACCTCTCCTGAGGTGTGACTAAAAGGAGGAAAGAGAGGGCCACCACTACGGGAAATTACTTTAGAGCCTCAGGCCGCTCTCATTCTCACTCAATTTGAGCTTTCATGTTCATGGGAACAGTCTTTTCTGGACAGACAAAGTGTCTGTAAGGGTTAGCTGCCCTTTCACCCAAATGTAGTAAAGACGAGACCTTTACCAACCCCCCCACATAGCTGGGATGAAATGAGGGAACTAGGATTTGGCCTTAACTTTGAGTTGAAGCTAAATAACGATCTAAATAATCTGGCTTAATTGAATCAGCATTTCTAATAAAACACTTTAGTTGTATGTATGTGGTATGACTCTTGGCAAGCCTCTTCTAAATTGTTGAAAGTAGCTTGTTCATAAGAGCAGCTTGTATGGTGACTCTGGCAGAATGATCTTAGTAGGATTTCAGGACACTGTTGGAATTAGACTACTTTTTGAAAATTTGGGTTGGAAAAACGTGTTAATTTTTTTTTTTTTTAACAAATTGAGAAGACGCACTAAAAATACAGTAAAATTGTGAAATTTTTATTACAGTTTAAAAGAAATGTTTTTATTTTAATATATTTCTGTGATGGCAAAGCTTAATTTTCAGCATCATTGCTCCAGTCTCATATGATGCTTCAGAAATTATTCTAATATGCTGATTTGGTCTTGAAGAAACATTTTATATTATTGTAAACGTTAAACGCGGTTATGCTGCCTAATATGTCTTTTGAAACTCAAAAACAATTAAAAAAAAACTTTGAAACTTTTTCAGGATTCTTTGATCTATAGAGAGAATTCAAAAGAACAGTATTTACTATATATACAGTGCTGCTTGAAAGTTTGTGAACCTCATATATAAGTCTTGATAAATATGACTCATAAAATCATCTGATTTTCACACAAGTACTGAAAGTTGAGATGGAAAATATATACTTCGTTATTTATTATTAAGAAAAATTATCCAGTGTTAAGTAATTGTGAGTTGCAAAGGTATGTGAATCTCTACATTTAAAAAAAAATGCTGGGTTAAAAACAACCCAACTTGGGTTATTTGGCATTTTGACCCAGTTGGTTGGGTTAAATGTTTTTACCCAACATGCTGGGTTGTTTTATTTCAGTCAACTATTGTTTAAAAATTATTATTTTGCTGACATAAAATGGGTAGAAATCACACTCAGAAATGTTGAGGCAACTGAAATATCAAAAGATTTTTTCCCCCATTAATTAATTTATTTTTTTCCCATTTATTTTTTTTTTTAATTTCCCATTTAAGCAAGAACACCCATGGACAAAACATAAGACAAATTGAATTTATTTGGGTTAATACAGCATAGTTTACAATATTACATATATTTAAACTCGTTTAACAAGCATTTTATAAATAAAAAAATGTAACATTTAAAAGTAGTATTTTAATTTAAGTGTATTCGACCATTCTCTGTAATCACTTGTCACTGAAATAATGCTAATTCTCGTGCCGGTGTGTCGCCGAAATCTGAGCCGGTGAAGGACTTCAGTTTGCCAGAGGAACTGCAAACCTCAGAGTCAAACCGCCGCCTCGCATTTCACTCGTAGCTGAAAGACGCCATGACTGACTCCAAAACCTGCCCATAAACAAACACTACTGAGATTAGAGAACATATTTTAACATCAAATTAAATAAAATTCAGTATTAGAAAGAATAAAATCAGTTTATGTTATGTAAGGCAAAAGGCGTTTCCATCATGCGAAACTACATTTCGTCCTTGTATGCTGCGCTGCGTAAAATAATATCATTTACAGCACAGTAAAGACTAAATATATAAAATAAAATATACAAATGTTAATTTCGCTGAAGAAGTGCACCAAATCGGCGGCGCTTAGAACTGCTCTCTCCTGTAAAGGATGCAATAAAGCCTGTGCTATGACTGTAACTCAACAGCTGGGTTGTTTCATCAACCTCAACCCAGCGGTTGGGTAGAAAAAAATAATTATAAAAGCATTATAAATGACCCAGCAGCTTACTTACAGAAAAACTACCCAAAAAATACTGAAAATAACCCAATAAAATGACCCAACAAATTAAACCCAGCATTTAGGTTAAAAAAACCCCCCAGCATTTTTTAGACTGTAGGATTAGCTGTTAATTTGAAGATGGAATTAGAGTCCATCTGTTCAGAGGTGTTTTCAGTCAGCGAGCTGACTATCAGGTGTCATTGCCTGTCCTGTTTTATTTAGAGAACAGGGATCTATCAGTCTGATCATGTTTGTGGAAGTGAATCATGGCATGAACAGGAAATCTCTGATAACATCAAAAATAAATTTGTTGTTACTCATCAGGCTGAAAAAAGGTTACAAAACCATCTCTAAAGTGTTTGGACTCCACAAATCTACAGTCAGACAGACTGTGTACAAATGAAGGAAATTCAAGACCACTGTTAACCTTCCTAGGAATGGTCAACCAACAAAGATCACTCTAAAAGCAAGATGTGTAATCGTCTGTGAGGTTGCAAAGGACTGCAGGGTAACTTCTAAGCAACTAAAGGCCTTTCTCACTTTGGCTAATGTTAAAGTTCATGAGTCCACCATTAGGAGAACACTCAACAACTATGGTGCGCATGGCAGTTGCAAGACGAAAGCCACTGCTCTCCGAAAAAAACATTACTGCCGTCTGCAGTTTGATAAATATCATGTGGACAAGCCAGAGGGTGTTGGGGAAATGTTTTGTGGACGGATGAGACCAAAATAAAAATTTTTCCTGTGATTTCACAGCTGAAATCATTCTAATATTCTGATTTGCGGCTCAAAAACATGTATTATTATAATGTTAAGAGCTGACTAGAATTTTTCAGGTTTCTTTGATGAATAAAAAAAGTTCAGAAGAACAGAATTAATCTGAAATAGAAATCTTTTGCAACATTATGAATGTCTTTTAATCATAGCATATTAAAATATGTTCTGAAGGATCATGTGACTGAAGACTGGAGGAATGAACTGGAGGAATAAATTATATTTTAAAATATATTCAAGTAGAAAGTTATTTTAAATAATAAAAATATTTTACAATTTTACTGATATTTTACTGTTGAAAAACTTTTGACTGGTTATGCATGTATGTTTGTATATTTTAATGTATACGGTGGGTACGGAAAGTATTCAGACCCCCTTAAATTTTTCACTCTTTGTTATATTGCAGCCATTTGCTAAAATCATTTAAGTTCTTTTTTTTTCCTCAT
>JAHKKF010529179.1:17500-47837 GCA_019740295.1 Labeo calbasu | reverse complement strand
TTTTTTTTTTGTTTGTTTTATTTTAATTTTTTTTTTATTACTTTGACTGGTTTTCTGTTGAGATGTCGACATGGACAGAACTGAAGAAAAGAGATGAATATTGTGTATCTTAAGAAAAATCCTTATTTAACCTCCTTTGTGTTTCTGGTTAACTCTCACTCTAAGCATAGAGCTGCATTACTTTGCCCTTTTTAGGTTAACATTAAAAAAAAAAATACAAAAAATGAAGATATGGATAAGATAAAATTCTGTAGCCTTTCTTTTTTTGTTTTCTTGTTTTCCTTTTTTTCCTTTCCTCTTTTGCTGAAAAAGAATAAAACTGGATTAGAGGATGTGTGGCATGCTTTTCTTTTTTACTGTATTATGGGTGGTTTTCAATTACATGCACAGTTTGTGCAAAATATGCAGCTGAAATATGCAAAGAACAATTCAAAATTATACAAATACACTACCATTCAAAAGTTTGGGGTCAATATAGTCCCCAAGGCTGCATTTATTTGATGAAAAATGCAGTAAAAACACTAATATTGTAAAATATTTTTATAATTTCAAATAACCATTTTCTATTTGAATGTAATTTAAAATGTAATTTATTTCTGTGATGCAAAGCTGAATTTTCAGCATCATTACTCCAGTCCTCAGTGTCACATGATCCTTCAGAAATTATTTTACAATGCTGATTTGCTACTCAAGAAAAATTCTTTAGCATTATCGGTGTTAAAAACAGTTGAGCTTAATATATTCATTGGAAACTGGTGATTTTTAGAAAATGATAGGAATATTTTGTAAGGTTTTAAATGTTTTGTCACTTTTTTTTTTTAAAGTTTTTTTGTGTGTGTGTGTGTGTGTGTGTGTGTGTTTTTGCCTTTATTACTATTATAGGACAGTATAGAGATGGGGAGCAGGATTGGGAAAGGTCCTCGAGTCGGGATTCGAACTCGGGATGCCCGTAGTGCAATGACTGCTGATTTTTAGAAGATGATAGCAATACTTCAAAAGATTTTAAATGTTTTTACTGTTAGTTTTTTATTTATTTATTTTTGGCATCGTTGCCTTTATTGTTATAGGAGAGTATAGAGACGGGGAACGGGATCAGGAAAGGTCCTCAAGTCGGGACTCAACTTTAGGACGCCCGTAGCGCAATGACTAAAGGTTTTTAGAAAATGATAGGAATATTTTGTAAGATTTTGAATTGTTTTTAATGTCACTTTTGTTTTAAGATTGTTTTAAGATTTATTTTTGGCATTATTATTATAGGACAGTACAGAGACGGGGAACAGGATCGAGAAAGCTTCTCATGTCGGGATTCGAACTCGGGACACCCGTAGCGCAATGACTGATGATCTTTTTTTAGAAAATTATAGCAATATTTTGTAAGATTTTAAATGTTTTTAAAGTCACATTTTTATTTATTTTTTGTGTTTTTTTTTTCCTTTATTACTATTATAGGACAGTATAGAGACATTGGGGAAATTGGGGAAATTGGGGAAAGGTCCTCGAGTCGGATTCAAACTCGGGACACCCGTAGCTCAGTGGTGATTTTTAGAAAATGATAGGAATATTTTGTAAGATTTAAAATGTTTTTACTGTCACCTTTTTTTTTTTTAAGATTATTTTTGGCGTTTTGCCTTTATTATTATTATTATAGGACGGTATAGAGACAGGGAACTGGATCAGGAAAACTCCTCGAGTCGAGATTGGAAATTGGGATTTCCGTAGCGCAATGACTGATGATTTTTAGAAAATGATAGGAGTATTTTGCAAGATTTTGAATGTGTTTACTGTCACTTTTTTTTTTTTTTTTCCACCAAAGATTCATTTTTTGCATTTTGCCTTTATTATTAGTATAGGACGGAATAGAGACGGGCGGCGGGATTCTAACTCGGGACGCCTGTAGCGCAGTGACACTACATGTTGGCTCGGTGCTGAGTTTACTGTCACTTTTGATTAATTTAATGCGTCCTTGCTGAATATAACTATCAGTTTTTTTCCTCTTCTTCAAAAAATATCTTACAGAGTGTTTGCTCTTACGTCGTTATTTTGGTCAGTTACACGAATGTGCGGCCATTCTGGCGATACTCTGATGTAAACAACAGCATGGATTGCACGTTTAATGTAGTGAATATGTTGTTCTGCTAATTTATTTTGTCTAAACCATGGAAAAACATCTGGAAGCTGCTAAATTATTAAGAAAAGGACTTAGTAAGCAGGAAAGGGCACACTATTTGGACAAACTAAATAGTTGGTGAAGATGCATATAAGCAGTATTAAGTTATTAGCCTAATATTTCACTTACCTGACTGGAAATAAGGACAAACACGAATGTTGTCAAGATCCTTGTCCTGGAAATCCTGGTTCAGTTTGACCAAACAAAAATGCCTTTTTGCACACTTCTTCTTGATTTGTTATGACTTCAAATGTTTTTCCCACATTAGCAAAGCCCAAAACATGACAATAATGACCATTTTCAGCAGCAATAATCAGCAAAATATGCACATTTCAGTGGCTTTGTTTACATTCAGTGCCGCCAATATGGCCGATAGATGACGTTGTGAAAACACTCTTTACTGACACTACATTTTTGAGTGTGTGGTGAAGCTGTGCTTAAATTTAAATGGCAAAATGGCCACTGGGTAAACCAGCTTTAGTTCCATAAAGTTTTAGTCATAATAAATAATTACAACAGATCTTTTATGTGCAGAAGATGCTAAAACATAAAAAGACAGAACTTGAACATGCAGGTCCAAAAAGTAAACACAGCCTGATCTGAAACAGGGCCGACAGCGATTCTCATATTTTTAATGTGGTTAAAAAGAAAAATTGTCAACCAGCATAAGCCAAACGTGAATTCCTTTGACAAATAGGTTAGCCATAAAAGCTGGAAGCGCAACCGCGGGACAGACAGAAATTAGCGGGCTGGAGGAATGGCTTCATAAATTCCCCTGGATGGAATGAACACCTGTGACCCAGTTTCAACAAAAACCTGCATCACGAGCCCCGCGAATATGGGTCTGACGGCGGCCATTCATAAAGCGCTGCTGTTTAAGGTCAGTGATGTGTAACCTGCGGTTGAGAAGCTCTGATCCTGGATCCCATGAGCGCAGCGGAGGCTACGGTGGTCTGGAAGCTTCAAGTGCAGCTATGAGCTCATAAAGGCTGTGTCTGAAACCAAAGGCAGCTGTCTTGCTGCCAAGTCAGCCAGTGACTTAAAGGGGGTTGTTTCTATTATTTCAGACACAGCCAACATTTTGTTGCGTCATATGGTGGTGTATAAATAAGAAGTGTGCATGTTCCATGAATATGGTACATTTTAATTGTACATTCTTTATGACACCTACTAGATATTGGTGGATTTAGGTAAATTAGGCAATACTTTGTCATTTAAAAGAGAAGTCCACTTCCAGAACAAAAATTTACAGATAATGTACTCACCCCTTTTTTTTTCTTCAGTCATAAAGAAATTGTTTTTTGAGTTAAACATTTCAGGATTTTTCTCCATATAATGGACTGCTATGGTGCTCTGATTTTGAACATCCAAAATATTTTAATTAAAAAAATACAATTTAACTACTTTTTAATCTCAAACACTCATTTTGTCTTGCTTTCTCCCTCAACTTCAAGAATCATTTCAAAATCATCCTACATTGCTGCAAAAGTACCGACCCAGTCTATGCAAAGTGAACATGCAAAGAAGATCAAACACCCTTTTTTTAAAAAATGAAAATAACTAATCGTTTCGCTAGATAAGACCCTTCTTCCTCAGCTGGGATCGTATACAATCGCATTTGGGATCGTTTGAAGCCGCATTTAAATTGCATTTTGGAAGTTCAAAATCGGGGCACCATATCAGTCCATTATATGGAGAAAAACAAATGTTTTCCTCAAAAAACAATTTTTTTACGACTGAAGAAAGACATGAACATCTTGGATGACAAGGGGTGAGTGTATTATCTGTCAATTTTTGTTCTGGAAGTGGACTTCTTCAGTTGACTGGGGAAAATGCCTTTTATCAATTTAATTGATCAATTTAATACATCCTTTCTGAATAAAAGTTTTATTTTTAATCTTACTCTAAACCTTTGACATGTAGCATACCACAGTATCCACTAAAATATATTATTAAGCAGTACAACTGTTTTTAACAGTAATAATAATGCTTCTTGAGCAGCAAATCAGCATATTAGAATGATTTCTGAAGGATCATGTGACACTTAAGACTGGAGTAATGATGCTGAAAATTCAGCCTTGCATCACAGGAATAAATTATTTTTTTAATTATTTTACAACATTAAAATTGAAAACTAAATATTTGAAATATTTCACAATATTACTGTATTTTTGATCAAATACAAGCAGTGTATTTAATATCTACTGTGTTCATGGAATGTGGCTAGCAGTTCTGTGATGGATGTGAGGTAAGCAAATGATGAGTGTTGAATTTTCTCAGACATCAGTCTCACAGCTCTGTGTCAGCAAAGACAGGAATCTCTAATCAAATAGCACCTTCAGATGCAGCGCGGCCAGCCGGTGTGCGGAGACTCAAACAGGGCCACTGCAGCACTGGCAGTCTCTCCACAGGCAGATGGGCAGATCAATCAAATAAATGGAGACAAAATATTCCTCATAAACACAGGTTTTTGATAAATATGTGGCTTACGGTGCTGAAACGTTCAAACGAAGCCACTGCATACTGTGCGGAGTTCAGCATTTATTGAACTAATAAAAATGGAGCTTTACTCAGTGTCATCAGGTCATTTCATGCCCTCTTTATATATATTGTGGGTATAGTTATTAGTCATATTAGTTTTTTTTTCAGCCACTGTATTATAAAGAACGTGGTGAATTTGAATTTTGTTTTTTTAAAAAAAGTTCAGGTCCACAGTTTATTTAAATTCAAGCGTTTCTTCATTTTTATGTTTTTCAATGAAAATGAAAAAAAAACTTTTAACGAACACCAGCCACTTCCTTAATGACATCAGCCAGGAAGTGACATCACTTTGGAGGGAACTCGTGAAATCAACGTCACAAAGTTTAGTAAGTGTAGCGGTGGATTTGACGAATGGCTGGTATTTTGTGGTATATGTTTGTCTCACATCTTGTTGGAAAAAGTTACAGAAATCATTTTGAGCTTCATTTCAGGATGATTAAAACAAAAATAAATGATCTTTAAGTTGACACGCTCATGTAAAACACGTCAGTCCTTGAGAATTGACTATAGCTCTTCTTATCCAGTTCCATTTTCTTGCCCTGAAAATAATGTAAATGTAAATAATATTATAGAGTGGAATAAATGGGGATAATTGCAACCTTGTTCCCTCACAATTTGGGCATTTTCTCTGAAGTTTCAATCTGATTCAAAAGATTCGCGAATCAACGTTTTCGTGAATCATTTGGAGAGCGGATCATGAATCATTTAATTCGCGAAATGATTCACCAACACGCTCTTAAGTTCCGATCTAAATCAAATGATTCGCGAGTAGTCTCGATCTGAATAATGATTCGCGAACCATACTTTCAGATCAGGACGTCGGGGAGCGGATCGTGAATCCGCTCGAAGTCCCGATCTGAATCAAATGATTCGCGATACGCGATCCGATTGAAGCGCTTCGAAACAGTGAATACTTTTGAATCCTAGTTTCAGAAAGCTTTGTTTTGCTTCTATACGTGCTTAAAATATATATATATATATATTACAAGCGATGTCGAAATTCGAAAATGAATGGCTCTTTTTATCTCTTTTTTTGCTAGTGAATCACTTTAACTGACTGATCGAAGTCACAGGTTTGAATGAATCGGAGCGGTTCCAGCGTATATGACTCACTCAATTGATTTGGTTCTGTTCGTCTGTTTTTCGCGTCTTCAGCCATGTTTACGCGCTTAACTCGCTAGTTTTATGACACTAACTGAAATAAGCGAAGAAGTATTATGTTTACAAATCAAATATCCATATTTCCATTCCAAAAATAACACCCAACACAAATCTACGAACATATATTCAGGTAAGGTAACCGGTTTACTGCTAACTAGTGAAAACACTCCATTAAAATGACTAGCTGCACCTCAAAATTCATGTTAGATGGAAACATTGTGCATTTTGATCGAATTTGTAGCTTAATTCACTATATTTTAAATAGACCACTGCAGTTCAGTTGGTGACGGTTAAATAGGAAATCAGTTGAAAACATCCAGGCATTTCATAACATTGAAGTGAATGTTAATTTTAACAGTATATATTGTAATAAATGTTTTAGAAATTATTGTTGCATCTGATTGTATTAGTCTAAACAGAGTGATGTAAAAAGAGCAAAGCAGATGAACACAAAACAGCATAACAATATCAAATTAAAGAGGGTAAATGTTATCATTCAACTGAACTGTGCAGGTATGTTTTAAAGACTTTGGCTACAATATACGTTCTTACTCTGCCAGTGTATTGAATGTGTGTCCTTGAAAGCACACAGATAGTGTATTTGCTTTAAGATGTAGGCCTGAACTCAGCATTCGAAGATAAAAAGTCAGAATTGTAAGGAAAAAGGTTGCAAATACAGCACTTTTTTAAATGATAAAATTCAAGAATTTAATCTTGACCAGAGTAGATTTCTGAAAGTTTGGAGTGGTATTGTCTAGAAATGCATCTTTACACACATATTATATTAGTTTATATGAGGACTCAGATTGGCCGTCAATCCCCATCACAGAGCATGTTGTATTTTTATCTTTATAGGATGTTGTAGTGCTGTAGCGGATTTGAGGTTGGCCGTGTCCACTTGTAATCCACTCAAACCCTGATCCTATGACGGCCAGCGGTTGGCCGGTCATGCGGCTGTAATCCAGGCAGATTCTCCGCAGCATCCGGTAACAGGCGTCCCGCTGCGTCTTAATGCTGTTCTCCCCCAATTAGCCTCATGTTTCTCTTGCACTTCTTGCAAATGTTTTCCTGAGACAGAACGATTTGTTCTGGCTGATAGCAAGTGAAAGCAAATTACCACTGGATTAATGGAGTGAGTGTGTATGCGCTTCTAGGGCTTATGTGTGTATGAGGATGCTTTTCTAATCAAATTAAGATGGCCAGCAGTGGACGTCCTTATTTACTGTCATAGTAGTCAGATATCTGTGTGGAGGGTGAGGGAGCAGAGGCTGCAGGGTGTCTGATGTGATTTGCGTTCATTATCTCTAAGAGTCGAGCTGAAATTACATCTCTTGTTAATACACACTTTGTTCACTTGGAGTCTTAAATGAACAATCTATCTTAGGCTTTTAGTGTTAACAGTGACCTCTCTTATATCTCACTTAATCTTCTGTTATCATGTATTTCCTTCCATTCCTGCTACTTAATCTATGATACATATTATAATGTTTCAAGTAACTTTTCTGAAAGTAGAATGTTAAAATATGGGTGAAATATTGTTTTGTAAAAATGAAACAACATGCTTATTCTGACCTATATTATTAAAATATGTAAAAGAATAAGTGAGCATATAAAATTTAATTATATTTTAAGTGATAAAAATCATCTTACCAGTGAAACCTGGTGGTTTGAAGAATAGTGGCAATGATTGTTAAAGATTTAAAATAACAATTGAGTTTTTTGGAGCTGCACTGTGATCTTTAAATAGATTGATAAATAGATAGAGTCTTTTAATGTCATCTAATGATTCTTGATATGCTGACAAGTTTTTTTGGTATATACAATTTGTACAAACAAATAAATAAATAAGCACACATTAAAAAATATGATTTTCTTTTAAAGCTGTATTAAATTTTTTATATAAATTTATAAATGTATTAAATAATTGTTTTGATGCTTGGTGGTAAAAAGCAACATTCCTTGTTTTTATAAATTGTGTAATCAAAAAGAACAAACAAACAAACAAAAAACAAAAACAAAACAAATAAACAAAAATATAGCAAATGCCAGGGTTTAAACTGTATTTATTTACAGTTTCTGGTATTTGATGACAAGTTCTCAAAAATGTAAAATATATATTAAAAATAAATAATATAAATATATATTACAGTAAAAATACATCAAATTAGGAATAAAATTAAAAATGTAAATAAATAATTGAATAAATAAATATATTTAAATACATAAATAAATCAAGGCACCTTCTAAAATATATATATTTTTTTAAACTGTAATTTATTTATGTGTCATTCATAATGTTCATTTTTAGAAAACAAAACAAAACAAGCAAACAAAAAAGCACATATCACGGTTTTAACTGTATTTATTTACCTGCATTATGGTGACAGGTTCTCAAAAATGGCAAATATATATTAAAATAAATAATGTAAATATATATGAAAATAAAAAAATAAACAAAATTTAAATAAATAAATAAATCAAGACACATTCTAAAATAGGATTTTTTTTGTTAAAAGCTGTAATAAATTTATATTATTTTGATGCTTGGTGGTAGAAAGCAACATTCCTTTTTTTATAAATTGTGTAATTAATTTTCTGTCATTCATAATGTTCATTTTTACAAAAAAAAAAAAACAAAAAAAAAAAACAGGACACATCAGAGTTTAAACGGTATTTATTTACCTGAATTTTGGTGAAAGGTTCTCAAAAATGGCAAATATATATTAAAATAAATAATATAAATATATATTAAAATAATAATAGATTTAAAAAGTTAAACACATTTAAATAAATCAATAAATTTATATTGTTTTGATGCTTGGTGGTAAAAATATTTACCTGAATTTTGGTGAAAATTAAAATAAATACAAAAAATAAATACAATTTAAATCTAAAATAAATTAAAAATCTGTAATAAATGTATATTGTTTTGATGCTTGGTGGTAAAAAGAAATATTCTTTTTTTTATATAAATTCTGTAATTAATTTTCTGTTGTTCATAATATTCATTTTTACAACAAAACAAAAGAAAAACAAAAAACAAAATAGCAAATATCAAGGTTAAAACTGTATTTATTTACTTGAATTCTAGTGACAAGTTCTCAAAAATGGCAAATATATATTCAAATAAATATAAATAAATATATTTAAATAAATACATACATTAATTAATTAATCAAGACATTCTAAAATATAATTTTTTTTTAAAAGCGGTAATATTTTTTTGATGCTTAGTAGTAAAAAGCAACATTCTTTTTTATAAATTGTGTAATTAATTTTCCAAATATATACATATAATCAATATATATTGATGAATAGAAAGTTTAAAAGAACAGCATTTATACGTTTTAGCGTTAGTGTAAATGAAAAACCGGTTACCACTAATTAAAAATAATGGATTTCAGTCTAGAATTATTGAAAGGCAGTTTTCTACAGCAAAAATGTTCTACAGCAAAAATGAGGTTTCTGAGTCACTGTATTATGAGCAGTTTAAAAAAACAGCCACTTTACAGACACTGTGAGGAGGTCTTTCTGTTCTTCTCCCTATTATCATCTGAGCTCTCTCTCTCTCCATCCGTTTCTTTCTTGCCCTTTCCACTGGCTGCTGAGGATTACTTGTGGACAGCTCAGAGATAAACCAATAAAATGGATAAATATTTAATGACGCATCGGTGCTGGAGGGGATAAAACAGATAAGTGAAGGCTTTCACTCTCAGGTGAACAATAGTAGTGAAGAGGGAAGTTCAGCTGGGTAAAGTAATGACCAGTGTTTGGTGCTCAAAGATGAGAGTCGTGTCAGTGAGATGTGGTGACCTGATACATGAGACATTCATTTTCTGTCTTTCACTTCATTTTGAGTTTTGTACAGTTGTGAGTTCAGCATTTTTAATATTTTATAATTGTATGATTGTTTTATTATTACGCTTTTAGAATAGAATACAACCTCACTACTCTTACTACTTCAGTATGTATGTAAACTGTTATTTTATTAGTGCTATAGTTTTTGTTAATTTATTGAATTACATTTTTTAAATTTATTATTATTTTTTGTTTTCATTTACTTTTTTTTGTCATTTTGTTGTGTTTTTGTTATTTTTATTTTTATTTTTTATATTTATGTATTTTTTTAACATGTCTGTATAGTTTTTATTATGTTTTAGTTTTAGTTTTTTTTTTAGTACTTAAAGTTAAAATATGAAAATAATACAAATATGAAATGTTTTTAGTTTTTTTTTTTTGAACTTTTTTTTTTTTAAATGTTTTTATGGTTTACCATTTGGACTTTCATGGTAATGGTTTTACCTAAATCATCCGTTTACTGTCAGATTGCACAATACTTACAAATTCTCATGAGATTTGTGTTTTGTTATTTTTAACTGATGAATTGGCTGTGTTTGGAATAGCATGCTACACTGTAAAAAACAATTTGTTGATTCAGCTTAAAATAATTTGTTATCTGGCTGCCTTAATATTTTAACTTCAGTCAACTCAAAGTTTAGTCAACTTGAAATGTTGAGGAAGCTTTTAAGTTTAACAAACCAAATTGTTTGATTAGTCAACTCAAGTGTCTAAGTTTCGCTTAGTACAACTTAACATTTCAAGTTGACTAAACCTATTTGAGTTGACAGTATTTAAACTTGGTTTAATAAATAAGAGTATAGCGCTGCAATAACTTGACGCCACTGCAACGTGACTACATGGCACCCACCTGTTTTAAGCATTCACTTTTTTAAAAAAAGTAGTAGGCAGTGTGCAGTATATTGTATATTCTATGCACAGTAAGCACTGGTGTAGTTCATTTGCTTATTTGTAACAGAAAATGCATTCGATTAATGCGGTTAATTTCAAAATGACCATGGTGTATTTCTTTTTAAAATATGTCAAATGCAGTACAGAATGCTAATATGCAAATGTACGATGGTAGTTTTGCTCAGGTAATAAGAGGTGTTGATTCAGAGCGACATTTGCTCTTCATTAACACAGATTTTGTTTATTGAATGCAGTGAATTGCCGTAATCCGTCTCATTTCAGTGCTGTTAACCATCCTCACTCATGGTCAATATGTTAAGTAGGTAGGCCTGTTTCACTGTTTGTCTAGTACATCAACACCCTTAAATCGCTCCTAGTGATCCTATAGTCAACATCATATGAACGTAATCCTGTTGATGTGGGATGTGGCATGGACACTGACCAAACACCTGTTTGTGGACTGGAAATAAAATGGCATGCTGAATTTAAAAAAGGGAGTTATAAAATATAAATATGATGATCATGTAGATGATGTACACTGTCATTCAAAAGTTTGGGATCAGTAAGATTTTTAATGTTTTTTAAAAAAGCCTTTTCTGCCCATCAAGGCTATGTTTATTTGATTAAAAATATGGAAAAAAATGTAATATTGTGAAATATTATTGCACTTTAAAATAGTGGTTTTATAGTGTAATATACTTTAGAATAGAATTTATTCCTCTGATGCAAAGCTGAATTTTCAGCATCATTACTCCAGTCTTCAGTGAAACATCCTTAGAACTTTGGATTTGGAATCTTAGAATGTTCTTCCAAGGTTCTCTTAAAGTTATGAACACACATACTTACATTAATGTTAATAGAACTTTGTTATATGTGACCCTGGACCACAAAACCAGTCTTAAGTAGCACAGGTATATTTGTAGCAATAGCCAAAAATACATTGTATGAGTCAAAATAATCAATTTTTCTTTTATGCCAAAAATCATTAGGATATTAAATAAAGATCATGTTCCATGAAGATATTTCATAAATATATTACCGTAAATATATCAAAACTTCATCTTTGATTAGTAGTATGCATTGCTAAGAACTACATTTGGACAACTTTAAAGGCGATTTTCCCAATATTTAGTTTTTTTTGCACCCTCAGATTCCAGATATTCAAATAGTTGTATCTTGGCCAAATGTTGTCCTATCCTAACAAACCATACGTCAGTGGAAAGTTTATTTATTCGGCCTCAGATGATATATAAATCTCAGTTTCAAAAAATTGACCCTTATGACTGGTTTTGTGGTCCAGGGTCACATATTATCTGGTCTTTAGTAATGTTTTCAGAATATTAGCACAAAAACATTTATACATTGTTCATGGACATTCGTCTAACTTTTTAAAACATAATACTAGTTTAAGATGGTTTAGAGAACATTCAAAAGTAACTTTCCCTAATGTTTGCAAAATGATAAAACGGAATATTCCCTTAACATAACCCAGACAAAAATGTTTTTAACCATTCCAAAAACATAATTTTGAGCATTTGGAGAACATTCAGAAAATAATGCAAATATATATTCAGTAAAACCCTACTTTAGTAAAACATCTGAATGTAGTTTTGTGTATTTTTCGCATTTTTGGAGCCCTCTACAGTTAAGTAGGGTGAAATCCACTGTCATAAAGACACCACTGTTGTAATTACACTGTAAAAAACTATTTGTTGAGTCAACTTAATAATTTGTTACCTGGCTGCCTTAAAATTTTAAGTTCAGTCAACTCAAAAAAAGTTATTCAACTTGAAATTTTAAGTTATACTAAGTGACAACTTAGATATTTAAGTTGATTCAACTTCAAATTTTAAGGCAGCTGGATAACAAATTATTTTAAGCTGACTCGACAAATTGTGTTTTTTTGTTTTTTTACAGTGTACAGTGAATGTAGACGTGCATTTGTTGCTACCGTAAAGCAGTTTTCCCTTTTCAAGCAATTACGTAACCTCTTACCAAACTAAAATACTTCCAGAACAGACGTTTGTGAAAGACATTCACCTTATTAAAAGTAAATGTGCCATCAAAATGATTTTGAAACTGATATTTTAAGGTAAAACACTTACGTAAAGTTGCTTTAATAGGTTGACTTGACTGCAGTAATTGACATAATGGCTTTAAAGTCTCCATTAAATCAAAATTGAAGTTTTTTGGCTTTTAGTATGAATCTGTTAGCCTTAAAGGGGTCATCGGATGCTAAGTTCACTTTTTCATGTTGAAAGACCCGTTTGAATTCTACAAAGAATTCTATGTTTTATAGCGATTTGGATGAGATTGTGGCTGTCATACGCTGTCAGATGGGGCTTTACTGAGCTCAATGGCTCTGGCCCAAGCTGTGATATAAATTAACCTCAATTGGCTATTTTAAAAAAAGTCTTCCCTGTTTCAGTTGAAATTATGCCGTAGAATAACACTGCATGTTTCAAAGCACTTCAGTGGACCTTTAAGAACTTTTCAAATTCTAGTTGTCTTTCATAATCAGACCAGATGTTAGTTTTTGTAGTCTTGAATTGCTAGTCTGGTTTGGTCCACATTGCAGCTTTTCAACGGGAACAGAAAGAGAACGTCTGACCGACATGAACAACGGCCAACCACATCTGGGTCAAACTGAATTAGATCAGATCACAATAATAGACTGCCAGAGAAAAGATCTCATTCAAAATATGGCATTGAAATCTCATGAAGTAGCACAGAAATCAGCAAAAGTACAGAAACAGGGTGTGAAGAATGTCTGGAAGTAATTACACAGAATATGCCTGTGAATATGTACAGTATGTTGCTAAAACTAAAGATTCAAACCTTGAACCTGGCAATCTTTGGCAAATCCAGTGTGTTTTAAACATTTAGCATGAGGTTAAAGACTCAGGATGCATTAATAAGCAGACCACAGCTAGCTGAGAGGTTAAAGTCAGAGGTTTATTTCAATTTATACTGAACAATATTCACCTCAATCAATTCACATATACACTACTGTGGGACCTGTAAGAGTACAGTAAAAACAATAAATAAATACAGTGAAAACTGTAAAATTAAAAAAAAAAAAAAATGCAGTAAAAACTGTAAAATTGTAAAATATTATTACAATTTAAAATCACCAGTTTCTATTTGAATATTTTTCAAAAATGTAATTTATTTCTGTAATGCAAAGCTGAATTTTCAGCATCATTACTGCAGTCTTCGGTGTCCCAGGATCCTTTAGAAATCATTCTAATATGCTGATTTGCTGCTCAAGAAACATTTCTTATTATTATCAATGTTAAAAACAGTTGTGATGGTTAATATATTTTGTGGAAACTATGAGATTAAAGGATTTTTATTGAATAGAAAGTTCAAAAGAAGAGCATATTAAATAATATTTTTATTAATAAATATGTGTATTTTAAATATGATTTGATATTTGTAATAATAATAATTTTATTATTAATATAATTGTTACATTTTTATAATATTAAATAATATTTTTGGTCTTAAATAATATTTTAAATTAATTGGATTAATAATTATATATTCCATTTTTTTTTAATTAAATGTCTTATTTTAAATTGCATTTAATATTAAATTTGGGTGCAAATGGAATCTAGCAGTAGTACTATAAGAAATAATAAGTAATAATGAAATAGAATGTGCTAAAACATTACAAATCTTAAGTATTAAAAATTAAACTGAATTTGTATTAATTTAATTAATGATAAATTAATTTAATATGGAATTTATTATAAAAGGGCTTAAGTAGGATTTATTGTTGATTTAATAATTGTAAATTAATTGAATGCAGAATTTATTATAAATGCAAATAAGTATATGCATATATATATAATATTATGATTATTATTATTAAGAAACAATTATTTTTACATTTACAAGTAATATTTAATAAAATAAAATTCAATTAATATTATTAATTCACCGTGACATCTTAATTTAAATATATTTAGGATATTTTTGTAATTTAATTGGCAATAAAATATTATTAAAAATTCATTTTACATTTATAATACAAATGGTTGTTGTTGTTATTGACAAATAATTATTTTTACATTTTCAAGTACAATTTTTAATATTTTAAATTAATGTTATTAAATCATCTTGACATCTTAATTTAAATATATTTAGGTTATTTTTATAATTATTTTTTTGTTATTAAAAGTTACTTTTACAGTTATAATACAAATAGTTATTCTTATCACTATTACTACATTTTTCTTTTTTTGTGTAGTTTAGTATTAAGGAAGTAGGATTTATTGTTAATTTAATAATAGGTAGATTATTTTAATGCAGAATTTATTATAAATGCAAATAAATGGAATATATTATTATTAGTATTATTAAGAAACTATTATTTTTACCTTTTCAAGCAATATTAAAAAAATTCAATTAATATTATTAATTCATCATGACATCTTAATTTAAATATATTTAGGTTATTTTTGTTTTTGTATATATTAAATTCATTTACATGTATAATACAAATGGTTGTTGTTGTTGTTAATTTAATAATTGGTAGATTAATTTAATGCAGAAGTTATTATAAATGCAAATAAGTGGAATATATTATTATTATTATTATTATTATTAAGAAACAGTTATTTTTACATTTTCAAGTAATATTTAAAACAAATAAAATTCAATTAATATTAATAATTCATCATGACATCTTAATTTAAATACAGAATTTATTATAAATGCAAATAATTGGAATATATTATTTTTACATTTTCAAGTAATATTTAAAAATATATATATTATTAAATCGTAATAATATATATTTAATTTAAAAATTTTATATTTAACATATAGGTTATTTTCATAATTGAATTTATGTATTATTATTTATTCGTATTTAAACATTTCTTATTATTATAAATGTTGAAAACAGTTGTGCTGCTTAATATATTTTGTGGATTTTTATTGAACAGAAAGTTCAACAGAACAGCATTTATTTGAAAAGAAAGTCTTTTGTAACATTATGAATGTCTTTGCAGTCACTTTTGATCAGTTTAATCTATCATTGCTGAACAGAAGTATAAAAAGTATAAAAAAAATCTTACTGACCCCAGACTTTTTAATGGTAATGTAAGATATCTGGAAGTAAAATTGCTCTGCAAAGTGTAAGATTGGTGTTTTTGTGAGGTAATTGTGTGCAGACGGCTCTGTTGGTGCTGTTCTCATGACGTCCATGATAATAGGGTTTGCAGTGAATTTCAACATTTTAATTTCTCCTGTCTCGTCCCCTCTGTCTTTCCCTCCCTCTCCCCCTCCTTTTTTCACATCTTCCTCTCTCTTGCCGTGTCTCGGTGGCTTCTCTTATTGATTTTTCTGTCCCCTGGACTCTTAAAACAAACCAAAGTGGAGGAGATTGTTTTCTTTGGACGGGTTCTCTCTCTCTCTCTCTCTCTCTCTCTTTCTCTCTCTCTCTCTCTCTCTGACAGGGGGTCTTTTCCGGTGTCTATCTGCTTTCTGTTGTTCGTGAGCTGAGAGGGCACTGGTGTCATGGAGAGCTTTAGTGTTTGGTGCGTTCGGAGCGGACGGCTTTGGAATATCAATCAGCCGCTGCGAGTGAACCAGCAGGAAAACTAACAGACTCATCTGATGGCAGACTGATGGAGAGAGAGAGCGAGCGAGCGAGAGCTCCTCAGCCCAGAGGGACTCCGGCTCTGCCTGCAGTCGCTCGTGTCTGATTGGTGGAGAGATAAAGGTGGTTCAGTGCCCACCTACGACCACACAGCGGTGCTTAAATATCTCGAACATCTTCTTTCTTTAATCCCCCCCCCCTCAATTCAATTTCAGTTTTCAATTTAGTGTGTTTTATTGGCATGATGACAAATTGGAAGTTCATCGTTGTTTGCAGCTTGGCTGTGTTAAAAAGAAAATCTGCAAAAGTTTTATTTGTATGTCTTAAATAATATTAAAGATTTTTATTATTAAGTAATTATGTTGTAAATGTTATTTATAAATATTATTTGATATTTGTAATAATAATATTTATTTTTTTATTTAATTTTATATTATTAAAGTAATATTATTAATTTAAGATTAATCTTAATTAGATTAATAATTATATATTCCATTTTTATTTAAATAACATATAAGTTTTTTATTTTAATAATTAATTTTACAATTATAATGCAAATAGTTATTTTTATGATTATTATTATTATTATTATTACTATTTTTGTATAGTTTAGTATCAAGTATTATATTTATTTAATGATAAATTAATTTAATATGGAATTTATTATAAAAGGAATTAAGTAGTATTTATTGTTGATTTAATAATTGTATATTCATTTAATGCAGAAATTAGTATAAATGCAAATAGGTGGAATATATTATTATTATTATTATGAAACAGTTATTTTTGCATTTTCAGTTGATATTTTAAAAAAATAATTCAGTTAACATTAATTTATCATGACATCTTAATTTAAATATATTTAGGTTATTTTTGAAATTTTTTTTTTTTGTAAAATTAAGTATATTTAGGTTGTTTTTGTAATTTTATGATTTTCATTATTATTACTAGTATTAAGGAATTGTTTTGTTTAGTATTAAGGAATTAAGTAAGATTTATTGTTAATTTAATAATTGTAGATTCATTTATGTCAGAATTTATTATAAATGCAAGAATTAAAAAAAAACAACTAGTTTTACATTTTCAAGTAATATTTAAATATATATATATATTATCAAATCATCTTGTCATCTTAATTTAAAAAATATTTAGGTTATTAAATTATTTTTATGATTATTACTTCTAAATTTTTATTTTATTTTATTTTTGTTTTTTTAAGAAAGTGGTATTTTTTTTCCCATCCAGTCACTGCCATGATGCTTTACTGTTTTGTGGGTGCTTTGTACTGTTTTTTTTTTCTTTTTTTTATATATTTTTTCATATTCTATCATACACCAGACACAAATCATAAGTTTTATTGCATGGAATAACAGCAACAGCACAGCTCTCCCTCACCTGTCCATAGCACAAACAATGCAGGGCAAGATACATGGAAGTTTAATAGTTAGGTTAGTGGTTATGTCATGCTGTAAATGTCTGCATAAATGAGCCCTGCAAATTGATTCATGCATGTATGCCTCATCCATTACCCTTCAGTAAAAACCTCTGATCATTATTGATTCATCATTCTCAAAGCGTGTGTGCCTGTTCACATTCATACATGGAAAACTGCCTGCTGGAAATCTCCCAACAAAACCCCTCCTGCCATCATTTAGTCCCCATGTGTACATGGACGTGCTTCTGTGTGAGACAGTAAAGTGGATTCCATTGCCAGCAAACAGATAACATTTCCTAATGACATAAATTCTCCCCTCTCCTTCATGCACACACAATATATAGTCGTTGCTAATTGCTGAAAACTAAGAGTAATTGGTGCGTACATACAGTGCCTTTCAAAAGTATTCATACTTCCGATAATGGCAAAGCAAGAACAGATTTGTAGTAATTTATTAAAAAGATACTTGGATTTATTTATTTATTTATTTTTTTTTTAAAGGAAGAGCTAAAATAATTGCTTTGCAGAAGTATTCATACCCCTTCTTTGACACATGAAATTTAGGTCCGGATCATTCAAGTTTCGCTGGATCAGCTTTGGCAGATGCATTTGTTTCTTCATTGGAACAGATTTAGAGAAATTTAGCATTACATCACTTGCTCACAAATGGATCCTCTGCAGTGAATGGGTGCCATCAGAATGAGAGTCCAAAACGCTGATAACAGTGTTTGTACAAGGTGCTTGAAGTGCTTGAAATACTTGAATTTGACACTTTGAAATTTAAGGCCTAGAAAATCCTTAAAAATAGCAATGTTCTTAAAGAGGTACTTGAAAAGAGCTTGACTTGTTGAAAATACCTCAATGAAATACGTGTTTAATTTTTTACAAAATTTTAATGAGCGTATATCTTTTCACACAAAACTCACACAATTCAAATAAACGTAATACTTTTTTCGTTTATGTCAGGCAATGTCATAAAACTAGCAAGCTAAGCCAGTAGTAGTACTGACAGTGTCAATTAATCATGGCTTAAGATGCTAAAAGAGGAACGGATCAATTGTCATTTACGCTGGAACCACTTTGACTTCGATCATTCATTTCAAGCGATTCACTAGCGAAAGCCAGATCAAATTAAAAGAGACATTCCTTTTCAAATTTTGACATGGCTTGTAATAATTTTAAAATGCACGTAGGAATGGGTGAAACGGAGATTTTCGAAACTCCAAATCGGTTAAACCATTGCCTCGCAAAATGATTCACTGTTTCGTAGCGCTCCAATCGGATCGCGTATCCCGAATCATTTGTTTCAGATCGGGAATTCAAATCGCGTATCGCGAATCATTTGGGTTCGGTCGCGAATTGAATGATTCAAATCAAGTGGTTCGTGATACGCGTAGTTCAGATCTTAGTCAAATAATTTGCGATGGTTCGCGAATCATTATTCACATCGGAACCTCGGGATCGGAGAGCGGATCGCAAATCATTTGATTTAGATCGGAACTTCGCGAATCATTTGATTCAGATCTGAACAGGTTTGTGAATCATTTCGTGGATGGAATGATTCAAATCAAATAATTCGTGATACGCGAAGTTCCGATCTTAGTCAAATAATTTACAATGGTTCGCGAATCATTATTCAAATCGGAACCTCAGGCTCGAAGCGCGGATCGCGAATCATTTGACTAAGATCGGAATCTCGCGTATTGCGAATCATTTGATTCAGATCTAAACAGGTTTGTGAATCATTTTTGCGAATTAAATGATTCAAATAAAATGATTCGTGATCCGCGCTTCGAGTCCTGATCTGAAATGATGGTTCGCGAATCATTATTCAAATAATTATTCAAATTTTTAGACTTTTCCCCCCTAAACAGTAGAAAACATTAAAAAATTGAGGCAATGCAGTTATAAAAACAAAACGAAGAAAAATGAAAGAAAGTTTTCACAAATAACTCCTTTAAGAAAATGAACTGTGGTTTTACTATAGTAAAAGTGTAGTAGTAGTATTTTAATAGTAATAATAGTAATACTTTGCATGTGATTCACTTTATTTTTGCCATTTTGCTTTATATTTTTATTCATCTATTAATCTTTTTTTAAAGTAATAAGTGAGATCTCTGATTGAAGTCCTTGAAAATCAAAAAAGTTGTGCTTGAAAATTCCTTGAAAGTTCTGGAATTTCAATTTACAGTATCTGTACTAACTGTAAAAACATCACTAGTAGTCCACACCACTCCGGTACTTCAGTTAATGTCTTATGAAGTGAAAACCTGTGTGTTTTTTCAGCATTTGTACCATGAGCATAACTGCACATGGTCTGATGCATTGAGCCATGGTGCTCATGTGGTTGATGTGCATTTGAGTCTGGCCCGAGACATTCCTAGATCCCGTTCCTCCCTCTTCTCCCCACCATTTCCTGTCTGTATGCCAAGAATAAAATGAAAAGATGAACAGGGAGACACCGTTTTGCTTCCCGCAAGTGCATTAGTTCGGCCTTTATGTAAGCAACCATTTTGTTCCGTCTTAAATAGTAATCATTGTGATATAAAATATGCTGCATTGAAGGGCATTATGTTAGTAATTGGATTATTGGCTCAATCTGTGTCTGGGAAGTCGTCTGGAGTGTTTAGGATGCGGCGCTGAGATAATAGGATGGTTGTTACACATCCAGCTTTCGTTTTGGACCTTCATGTGAATTGATTTCAGCTCTCATTTCAGGCCTGTCAGCGGCGTGCAGCAGATGAAGAGATGCGGGGAGGGAAGGGGACAGTGAGGGGAGGAAATGAAAGCTAACAGCTGGGGCGGCCGGAGCGTGACTCCCCTCTCTCTCATTCCTCTGCGTTACGGCAGATCACAGGAAATGCATTCAGATTATGCGTTGAGGGATCACACCGATGCTGGTTGTGAAATACTTGTCTGGAGGAGATTTCAAAGGCAGATTTGCATGTTTGAGCAGTGTCAGGGCTTTAGGGGTCACCAAAACTTATAATTGTATATTTTTACTTAAAAGAATAGTTCACATAAAAATGAAAATTCTGTTATTAAGTACTCACCTTCATGTCGTCCCAACACCATAAGACCTTAATTCATATTCAGAACACAAAGTAAGATATTTTTGATAAAACCCGAGAGCATTCATAAACTAGTAGCAACACAAGTAAGATTTGTAACTTCACTCTTATTCTGTGCAGATGAGGGTCTAAATGTCAGTTTCATCCAGTTGTTCTATGGACTATTCAGTGGATGATACTGATACACCTGCTATATATAGAAGTAAGTGGGTTTGTTTGTGTGTGTATGCAAAGTTGAGAAGTTGTGATGGAGTATGTCAGTGAGAAAAGCAGTCAACCACCTCCACCACCCTTTCCTCTCTCACTCTCGGGGAAAGTTGTGTTTGATTGAATGCCGGATAGTGAGAAAGAGCAGTATTTCCTAGGACTGTGTCTGTTGTTGTTTCCCAAAGCTCTACTTCCAGTCTGAGTGAAATGCCAACAGATCGTCTCAATAAATGCCACCCAGGACCCCGGCACAAGTCTGAAGTAATGGAGGGAGGAACAGAGGAGATAATGAACAGATGATAGTTCCTCTCTTTGGGAGAGAACTGTTGAAAACTTGCTTGCCTTTTCAGGCTCAGGGAACTAGATTTGAAATAAATCTAAGTACTGTGGTGAGAGTAAGTGCTATCTGTCTGTCTTTCTGTCTGTGTCAGACAAATGAGATAATTATGCAGTTTTACTGTGTTTTTTTTTTTTGCTTATAATAAAAACTTTTGCTCCTAATACCTCAGACAGAGAGAGATTTGTGAGTATCTGTCTGTCGTGCTATCATCTGTCTGTCTGTCTTAATGTCTTTTGTTTTGTCTATATGTCTCTTGTTCTTTCTATCTCTGTTCTTCTGTATGTCGTTCTATCTGTCTGCATGTCTTTTGTTCTGTATGTCTTTCTATCTTTCAGTCATTGTAACTGTCTTTCTGTATGTCTGTCTGTCTGCATATCTGTTGTTCTACCTGTCATTCTATCTCTCCTTCTATCTGTCTTTCTTTTGTTTTATTTGTCTCTGTATCTGTTGTTCTTTCTGTATGTTGTTCTGAATGTCATTCTATCTATCTGTCATTCTGTCTGTTTGTATGTCTGTTGTTCTGTTTTTCTGTCTGCTCTTCTGTATGTCGTTCTGTTTGTCTTTCTGTTGTTCTACCTGTCTGCATGTCTGTTGTTCTGTCTGTCATTCTGTCTGTCTGTCCGCATGTCTTGTTCTGTCTGTCATTCTACCTGTCTGTTCACATGTCTGTCATTCTGTCTGTCTACATGCTTTTTGTTCTGTCTGTCGTTCTGACTGTTTGCATGTCTGTTGTTAGGTTTGTCATTCTGTCTGTCTTTCTGCATGACTGTTGTTCTGTCGATCTGTCTGCATGTCAGTTCTGTCTGTTATTCTGTCTCTGCATGTCTGTTGTTCTATCGGTCTGTCTGCATGTCTGTTGTTTTGCCTGTCACTGTCTGTTTGTCTGTATGTCTGTTGCTCTGTCGTTTTTGTCTGTCTGCATGTCAATTCTATCGGTCTGTCTGCATGTCTGTTGTTCTGTCTCTGCATGTCTGTTGTTCTATCGGTCTGTCTGCATGTCTGTTGTTTTGCCTGTCACTGTCTGTTTGTCTGTATGTCTGTTGCTCTGTCGTTTTTGTCTGTCTGCATGTCTGTTCTATCGGTCTGTCTGCATGTCTGTTGTTCTGTCTCTGCATGTCTGTTGTTCCATTGGCCTGTCTGCATGTCTGTTGTTTTGTCTGTCATTCTATCTGTCTGCATGTCTGTTGTTTTGTCTGTCTATCTGCATGTTTGTCGTTCTGTCTGTCTGCCTGTCTGTTGCTCTGTCTGTTGTTTTTTTTCTGTCTGCATGTCTGTTGTTCTGCCTGTCTGCATATGTGTAGTTTTCATTTTATCTGTCTGTCTGCATGTCTGTTGTTCTGTTTGTCATTATGTCTGTTCTGTCATTCTACCTGTTTGTCTGTATGTTCGTTGTTCTGTCTGTCATTTCTTTATGTCTGTTGTTTTGTCTGTCTGCACGCCTGTTAGTCTGTCTGTCATTCTACCTGTCTGTCTGCATGTCCGTTGTTCTGTCTATCATTTCTTTATGTCTGCATGTCTGTCTGTTATTCTACTTGTCTGCACGCCTGTTATTCTGTCTGTCATTATATCTGTCTGTCTGCGTGTCTGTTGTTCTGTCTGTCGTTTCTTTGTCTGTATGTCTGTTGTTGTTCTTTCATTCTATCTGTCTGTCTGCGTGTCAGTTGTTTTTTCTGTCTGCATGTCTGTCATTTGTTCTGTCTGTCTGCATATCTGTTGTTTTCCATTTGATCTGTCTTTCTGCATGTCTATAGTTCTGTCTGTCATCTCTTTGTCTGCGTGTCTGTTGTTCTTTCTGTCTGCATGTCTGTTGTTCTGCCTGTCTGCATATTTGTAGTTTATTTTATCTGCCTGTTTGCATGTCTGTTGTTCTGTCTGTTATTATGTCTGTTCTGTCATTTTACCTGTCTGTCTGCATGTCCGTTGTTCTGTCTGTTATTTCTTTATGTGTGTTGTTTTGCCTGTCTGCACGCCTGTTAGTCTGTCTGTCATTCTGCCTGTCTGTCTGCATGTCTGTTGTTCTGTCTGTCATTCTATCTGTCTGCATGTCTGTTGTTTTGTCTATAGCTCTATTTGTCTGTCTGCATATCTGTTCTTCATTTGATCTGTCTTTCTGCATGTCTGTTGTTCTGTCTGTCATTTCTTTGTCTGTATGTCTGTTGGTGTTCTTTCATTCTATCTGTCTGTCTGCGTGTCTGTTGTTCTTCCTGTCTGCGTGTCTGTTGTTCTTTCTGTCTGCATGTCTTTTGTTCTGTCTGTTATTCTGTCTGTTTGTCTACATGTCTTTTGCTCTGCCTGTCATTCTGTCTGTCATTCTGTCTGTTGTTTTGTCTATAGCTCTATTTGTCTGTCTGCATATCTGTTCTTCATTTGATCTGTCTTTCTGCATGTCTGTTGTTCTGTCTGTCATTTCTTTATGTCTGTATGTCTGTTGGTGTTCTTTCATTCTGTCTGTCTGTCTGCGTGTCTGTTGTTCTTCCTGTCTGCATGTCTGTTGTTCTTTCTGTCTGCATGTCTTTTGTTCTGTCTGTTATTCTGTCTGTTTGTCTACATGTCTTTTGCTCTGCCTGTCATTCTGTCTGCCTGAATGGCCAGTGTTGTGTATCTTGTTCTATTTGTCTGTCAGTCTTTCTGTATGCATGTCTGTCGTTCTGTCTGTCTGTCATTCTATGTCTGTATGTTGTTCTGTCTATTGTCTCTCACAAACCACCTGTCTGTCTGTCTGCATGTTTGTTGTTCCCTCTGTCTGTGCCAAACAAATAAGATGATTATGCAGCTGTACGGTGTTCTTTTATGATAAAAAGTTTTGCTCTTAATACCTCAGACAGAGAGTTCTAAGAGTGTGGCTTCTCCCTATAACCTCTCTAAGAATAGCAGAATGGTGCTCCCTCTGTTTTTATTTAAACTGGGACATGAGTGATCTTATCATTAGTGCAGCTCACACCACTGTCAGATGGAGAGACAGTGAGACAGAGAGAGAGAGAAGACGTGAGCATGTGTGTAGCGTGTGGCAGGGAGAGGTGGTCTGCTAACCATGTGTAAACTCCTGCTGTGTGATGCATCGTTTCCAGATTCAGATATGAGTTCTGCCTCCCACCGATACACTGATGCTCAGACAACACCTGTCAAACGCCTCGGCCAAAAAGGAGGCTGGAATCTTGCAAGTATGTGTCTGAAAATGCTGTTTCCATATATATATGAGTGATTTTAGTTTTAATTGCATGAGTGATCTTCCTGCAGTGCGTAACTTGCAGTTTCTGTCACAGTCTGCATGTGGTCGGCAATAAACTAAAAGGTGGTGGGAAAAGAAGACTATTTTCAGTGTAAGGACACTTACAGATGTCTACATTTCTTTGCATTGGATAAAAATATATGACGAAGTGGCATCTGTGCTCAAACTTTTAGTACATACAATTTTGTTCAAAAGTTTGGGGTTAGTATTTATTTATTTTTTTCTAGTCTCTTATGCTCACTAAGGCTGCATTTATCTGATGACAAATAAAGTAAAACTGGTAATATTGTGAAATATTATTACAATTTAAAATAACAGTTTTCGATCTGAATATGATTTAAAATATAATTTATTCCTTTGATGTCAAGCTGAATTTTCAACATCATTACGCCACTCTAATATGCTAATATCCATATTCTAATATGCTGTTTTGAAACATTTCTTAGTTTTGTCAATGTTAAATCATTTTTTTTGTAACAATTTAAAGTATTTACTGCCACTTTTAATGCATGCTTGCTGCATAAATGTATTTAAAAGTCTCACTGTCGCCAGTCATTAAAATGGTAGTGCATACATGAACATAAACACACACAAAGTAAAGCAAAAATGCCAAAAATGTAGCAACGTCTGTAAAATATAAAAATGCAAATTTTTGTTGCAGACAACGTGTCTTCCGCTTTGTAGTTCACATCGTCTCTCCTCAGGAAGTTTCTGTCAGCGCTGCTGTGCACATACTGTGCCAGGCGTGGTTTGGATCATGAATATTAATTATGTTATGTGATGTTTGGGCAAAGTGATTTGCAGGAAGGCAGACTTTGCTAGCTGAGCGTTAACCGTGAGGCATTCCAGGGTATTATACACTAATGCAAGATTATAATCTATAAAACCTATCAAAATTGTATGCAGCAAACCATATACACTCTTAAAAGCCATAGAAGAACCATTTCTGTTTCCCCAAAGTTATAAGAACCGTTTTCCTCTGCAAAGAACCTTTTGTGCAATGGAAAGTTTCCATGGATGTTAAAGGTTCTAAATGGAACCTTTGATGCCAAGAAATGCACTACGCATTATATATGTTTATATTTTATGAGGTTTTGTTGAGGTGGGCAAACACCTGGATCATTGCATATGCATCTGCTCTTCAATCTGCCTTATCCACGACTAACATCAGTACACAGCGTCCATGATGCTTTCTGCTTGATTCACTGACACCTTTTCGGCTGTTATCTAACCTACCGCAGAGCTGTCTGCATGCAGTCCGTTTTAACACAGGTGCCTGTGTGATTAACACTTGTATATCTTTAAGCCTGAGTGCGTTTGACTCGCACCAGAAGTGGACTTGAGGACAGCTGTTCAATCCTCAGCTGTCTTCCTTCAGCCCTCACAAAGATCTTTTTGCATTAATTATTAATGCCTGTCATACAATATGCTTGTAGCTTGTGGTCAATGCAAGATTTGAGGTGTAACCCTCGCTGCCATGGTAACCTTGCAAATGTGATGAGGTCCTGAAGGGTTTTATGTGCTGCTGCCTTATAGATTGGAGAGAGACTGTCCTTACGGAAGCGTATATGAGAATCTAATCTGAGCGACCGCTGTTCATTGTGCATGGCTATGTTAATTGGTCTTTAAGACCATCTGCAGGCTAATTGACTGTCTGCTGTTAAATGCCATTAACTGCACAACCTTTGCACAGCCAATTCGTCAATAAAAAGTCGTCAATTATATAGTCGTCATTCTGATATAACGA
The DNA here is from genome assembly GCA_019740295.1 of Labeo calbasu. Lineage (NCBI taxonomy): Eukaryota > Metazoa > Chordata > Actinopteri > Cypriniformes > Cyprinidae > Labeo > Labeo calbasu. The sequence goes on along the minus strand of JAHKKF010529179.1, from coordinate 21,579 downwards.
GCAATCTTGCAGGGTTTGCTATGCGCAGAGAGAAGGATAAAATTAATGCTTGCACCCTGTTATTATGTGAAAAGTTGAAGTTGGAATAGAACGTTTCTATAAATGTGACTCTGGTCCACAAAACCAGCCATGAGTAGCACGGGTATATTTGTAGGAATAGTCAACATGGGTCAAAATGATCTATTTTTCTAGGATATTAAGTAATGATCATGCTTCCTGAAGATATTTTGTAAATTTCCTACCAAATCAAAACTTAATTTTTGGTTAGTAATGTGGATCACTAAGAATTCTATTTGGAAAACTTTCAAGGCAGTTTTCTTAATATTTTCAGATTCCAGATTTTCAAATAGTTTAGAATGAAATTTACCAAAAACCGCTTTATTCAGATTTCAGGTGATGTATAACTCTCTATTTAAAAAAATTGACCCTTATATTTTGTGGTCCAGGGTCACAAATGAGTATTCTTATTTGCTGTACCATTCACTAATATCTATGTGCATGGCTAGGATTGATAGAATTACAAAGTTACATTATTAACATGTGAGAGCAATAATAAACAATGTGAAAATGTGCAGTTTTATGTGCAGTTTTACACCTTAAGCTATTATAAGCTATTTCAGACTTTGTAATGTGGCTTATCCAATCCAAATCATTCTATTAATCTTATTTTTCCAAAGTTCCAAATGAAAAGAAAATATGCAACTCAAATAATTTTTAAAGCAAAGACCAAAAGTATTTAATTCACTACATTTTCCAAAAATCAGCATTACCACATGGTTTTTGAATGCACGTTCATTCAAAAGTTTGGGGTTGGGTTTTTAATGTTTTGATAGAAATCTCGCTCACCAAAGCTGCATTTATTTGATTAAAAATACAGTAAATACTGTATTATTGTGAAATATTATTACCATCCTGAATAATTGTTTTCTATTTGATTACATTTTAAAATATAATTTATTTCTGTGATGCAAAGCTGCATTTTCAGCATCATTACTCTAGTTTTTAGTTTCACATGATCCTTCAGAAATCATTCTTATATGCTAATCTGCTGGATAAGATAATTTTTGTTTATTATTATCAATGCTCTAATGATTAATATTTGTGTGGAAACTTCTGTTTCGGGATTCCTTGATGGATAAAAAGCCCAAAAGAACCATTTTTTAAAAATACAAATCTAATGTAACATCTTACATGTATTTACTGTCACTTTTTATCAATTTAATATCAAATTAAATGCATTTCTAATGCATTTCTTACTGCGCCCAAACTTTTGAATGGTAGTATTAAACCCATTTTTCCAGTTCATTTCCATCAGAAATGCTGTTGCCATAATAGAAATGATTTGCCAATTATCTAAACGTTTTGGTCATACCGTCCACCCCAGAAGAATTTATGGTGTATTAGAGCATGTGATAGTCATGTTGAGTTAATGTTATCATTTCCCCATATTGCCACTTACTGTCCGCTTTAGCTCCCAGCTGTTTTCTAGGTCGCTGAGAGATGCCAGCACTTACAGTCTAATGTCTGATATGCACTTATTTCTGTTTGAAAACTGATAATGAACCACTAATCCTAGTTTATTGAGGGAAGAAAGGCAAAAAGATTATTGTCTGACATTTAAAGAGTGCAGTACACGACTCAGCTCGAGTGGCCTTCTCTCTCTTTCTCTTTACAGGCTCTTAACTCTGTGTTGGCCCGTGTTTGACCGTACGGTCATGTGAATAATCCCTTTGTATACACACTTTGAAGGTTTGTTCATTAGCACACTGTATGGTCTCCCTCTACATCCAAACCCACTCTCATGTAATTCCCAGAGGTTGTGCTCCCTAATTTACCCTTGTGGGTTTTAATACCGACCCTAAAGGCTTCTGATGTGGCTTGTGTGCATGAGCCCAGGCACTTTTTTTTCCTTGTTGAATGCTGTGCTGGTTGTGTTAAACAGGGTTTTTTGGCCTTTGCCTCCTTTATTGGGCAGATACAGAGGAGAGAGTGGTTTCTTGGAAAGAGAGAGGGAACAGAATCAAGGCACACGCCAGGCTTGAACCTGCATCAATTTCTATATTTCATGTATTCGAAACATCTCATTTTAAAGGAAAAATAGCACACATCAACGTCGGAGCTGTGGCGTAATATTAATTGCCTCTTTTTTGAGGTATATCTGCCAAGTTATAATTAGATTTTTACTTTTAATTAAAAATGTGAGGGCTGCTTTCTTGTAAGGTGAGTTGGCCTGAGATTTATATTTATGCATTTAGCAGATGCTTTTATCCAAAGTGACTTACATTGTGTTGAATGTTACACATTTTTTAGTGTATATGCTTACCTTGGGAATCAGACCTGTGACCTTGGCTTGCTTTACTGTTTCAGATACAGGAATGCTTTTTTCAGTATTTGCTAATCTATTGGTAAGGTGTTCTGTGTGGTTCTTGGGATGTTGCTATTAATGCATTAAAGTAACTATCATTCAGACATAAAGGAAATGTTATTCAAATGCAACAATTGATGATTTTAATTCCTTTTTTTGATTTAATAAAATAAATTTTGCTTCGTTAACATTGGTTAACAACATGAAAAACATTAAACAATGAACAATTGTATTTCTATTAGCTAACATTGAAAAAGATTATTAAATATTGTAAAAAATATATTGCACACTGTCAGGGTTATTGTAGTTAATTAAAACTAACACTTAAAACCATTAAAACTTTAACTTATATATATATATATATATAAAACGTACAGCAAAAACAGTACAATTTTGAAATATTTTTACTATTTAAAATAACTGCTTTCTATTTGAATACATTTTAAAATGTAATATATTCCTGTGATTTCAAAGCTGAATTTTACTCTAGTCTTGAGTGTCACATGACCCTTCAGAAATCATTGTAATATGTTGATTTACTGTTCAAGAAACATTTATTATTATTATCAATATTTAAAACAGTTGAGTAATTTTTTTCAGGATTCTTTGATGAATAGAAAGCATTTATCTGAAATAAAAAAACTTTTGTAACATACACTACATGTATGGGGTGGAGAGTTGGGAACGGGAATTTGCAAAGGACCACGAGTTGGGTCTCGAACTTGGGTCACCAGATGTGCAGTTGCACTATATGTCAGTGTGCTGACCGCTAGGCTATCAGCACTGACAGAAAAGTACGTTTATGCAGGAGATCACTCTTCAGCTATAAAGAAAATGAAGCACAATTTTGAGTTTATCTAAAGTAATGTTTGCTTATTAGTATGGCTGAATTGCATCATTGAAGGTCAGCATCAAAGGCACTGGTTAATAAAATGGGATTAAATACATAAAGGATATTTGTTTTATTTTACATATTTAATTATGGCAGGGTTGCGTCATATTGTGAGTTTGCATTTCACTGTTTTTATTCATTTTGAGGAATACTGAATCAGTTTTTTTGTGAGTGAGATGAATTAATGCATGTTCACATTTAGTCTAGAATACAGTAATATCATGTTTACTCCCAATTTCCCGACAGGAGACTTGTCAATCAATAAATGTGGAAAAAAGTAATTGGCATTACTTTTTGAGTTAAAAAGTAACTCAGATATTTTCGTAGAAATTCAAAAGTAATGCGTTACTTTACTAGTTACTTGAAATAAAGTAGTATTACATCACTCACGTTACTTGTATTGCGTTACCCCCCACACTGGTAACAATACATGTATTCGTACCGAACCGTCACGGTACGGGCATCTTAGTTCGGTGCGTGAGGCCTTACAACGAATACAGGCAATTCACCCTCAATCCAGAAGGGGGCACCCACAGTAATGCAACTCTGTTTGATAACCGCCGGCAGAAGAAGAGCGAATGCCAGGAGTTGCGCACTTGAAAACAAAGACCACTAGACAGTGACCATGTGCTGATTCTGAACGAGTGTAACATTACTTTTAAGGCTTGTGTACTCCACTGTTTGCGAAGTGGAGCTTTGTGCTCTTGTATCCTACCTCTCTCATTCGGCACAAATCTGAATATTCCGTAATATTTCCTTATTTCTGATGTATCCAAATGCTAAACTGTTATTTATTATGTAAATTACAGACTTTGTACTTCA
>JAHKKF010529179.1:0-12500 GCA_019740295.1 Labeo calbasu | reverse complement strand
CATAATTCAAACATTTTGCAGTCAGTTAGATTTTTAAAAGCCGGCCCGGCTTTTACTTGGTCAAAAATACAGTAAATAGTGTAAAATATGATGACAATTAAAACAGCTGTTTTCTATTTTTAAAATATTTGAAAATGTAATTTATTCCTGTGATGCAAATCAGAATTTTCAGCATCATTACTCTAGACTTCAGTGTCACATGATCCTAAAGAAATCAATCTAATATGCTGATTTGCTGATTAAGAAACTTTTCTGAATTTTATCAGTGTTCAGAACAGTTGTGCTGCTTCATATTTTTGTGGAAACCATGCCTGCTTAAAGGATTCTTGATGAATAGAATTAAAAAAAAACTTTATTTGAGATTATTATTTTATTCTTCCCTTTGATCAGTTTAATGCATCCGTGCTAAATAAGTGTTAATTTCATACTGACCCTAAACTTTTAAGTTGTATTGTGTATATATAGATAATTTATAGATTTATGTAAGTATTAATCAGTTATTTTGGATATAATCATAACATAACAGACATAAAACAAACTTTGCGCTGTGGTTTTTAACTAAATTATAAAGTACATTAGAGGATAAGGGGTAATACAAAATTGTAATAATGATAATGTAATAATTAGTTTTTTTTGTTTTTTTTTTTAAATTCATAGGAATATTGAATGTTTTACCCTATTCTGCTGTTGTGTCTCCCCTATACATAAATTATAGTATATTAGTAATTTTATAGAAAAGTAATTTTTCATGCCAAATGGTGCCCCGATTTTGAACTTCCAAAATGCAGTTTAAATGCAGCTTCAAACGATCCCAAATGCGGTTGTAAGCGATCTCAGCCGAGGAAGAAGGGTCTTATCTAGCGAAACAATTGGATATTTTAATAAAAATAATACAGTTTATATACTTTTTAATGCCAAACGCTCGTCTTGTCTTACTCTGCCTGGACTGTTTTTGTTCCGGTTTGTGACAGTTGGGGTATGTCGAAAAACTGCCATCTCATGTTCTCCCTCAACTTCTAAATTGTCCTATATCGCTGTTTTACCTGTTTTGTTTTACCTAAATCGCTGATTTTGAAATGATTTTTGAAGTTGAAGGAGAAAATACAATTGGAGTTTTTCAATATACCCTAACTGTCTTGAGTCAGAATACACAGAGTTCAGGGAGAGAAAGGTAAGACGAGGGTTTGAGATTAAATAGTATTTAAATTGTTTTTTTGTTTGTTTTTTTTTAATGAAAATAACCGATCGTTTCTCTAGATAAGACCCTTCTTCCTCAGCTGGGATCGTTTGAAGCCGCATTTAATCAGTCCATTATATGGAGAAAAATGCAAAATGTTTTCCTCAAAAAACATAATTTCTTTATGACTAAAGAAAGAAAGACATGAACATCTTGGATGACAAGGGGGTGAGTACATTATATGTGAATCTTTTGTTTTGGAAGTGGACTTCTCCTTTAATCTTATATCACAATATGAGTAATTTCTGTTTCATGATAACAATATATATGACAATCTAGTTATTTCTTTGCTTTAAATAAGGTCTTTATGATATCACAATTTTTGATACCATAGAAAGTTTATAATTCTTGTCACCAGTTTCAATCTAAAAAAAAAAAAAATTAATACTAGCCTAAATTAAAAAAAAAACCCCTCAAGCTTACTGAAGACAAATAAACAGTCAGTGATTAAATAAGAATAAGAAACAAGCAATAGGACAAAAACATATATAGTAGAACATAAATAAAAAATGCTACATACATTGTATAAAGTAATCAAATGTATAAAAACACTGCAGATTCTTCAGCATGTAAATTAAATATATATTTCTCATTAAAGTTACAGAAGTGATTTAATTGAGAGCAGTGAGAGATTTTCTCTCTTTTGTTGTTTAACAAGAATGACAGACAGCAGGAATATTAGACTGCTGTCACTTTAAGAGCTACCCAGATCCAATATCCTGTTACGCATGTGTTGTCTTTCTCAGCTGTTTCCTTTCCCTTAAAAGAGAAGTTCACTTTCAGAACAAAAAATTACAGATAATTTACTCACTCCTTTGTCATCCAAGATGTCCATGTCTTTTTTTTGACCAGGTAAACACAGCAATGTCAAGTGAATGTACAACCGCGACAGAGACGATACACTCTTAAAAGTAAAGGTGCTTCACGATGCCATAGAAGAACCTCTTTTGTCTAAATGGTTCCATAAGGAACCTTTAACATCTGAAGAAGCTTTCTGTTTCACAAAAGGTTCTTTGTGGTGAAAGAAGGTTCTTCAGATTATAAAAAGTTAAGAGAGAGATGGTTCCAAAAATGGTTCTTCTATGGCATCACTGTGAAGAACCTTTTAAAGCACCTTTATTTTTAAGAGTGTTGTCCAAAATCTCTACTGGTTGACCAATTTGTACCGATTAATCGGTATACACTGTAAAAAATAAAAAACACAATTTGTTGAGTGAGCTTAAAATAATTTGTTACCCTGCTGCCTTAAAGTTTTAAGTTCAGTCAACTAAAATAAGTTTAGTCAATTTGAAATGTTAAGTTGTACTAAGTAACAACGTAGATATTTGTGTCTGCTAAACGTAACAGATGGGTAAGTAACCCAGCTACCTTAAAATTTTAAGTTGATTCAACTCAAATATCAAATGTCATTTAGTATAATTTAACATTTCAAGTTGAATAAACTTTTTTTGAGTTGACTGAACTTTACATTTTAAGGCAGCCAGGTTACAAATTATTTTAAGTTGACTCAACAAATTGTTTTTTACAGTGTATCGCCCACCCCTAATACAAATTAAAATAATAATTGCACAATCAATTATATTCTGTTCCTCTATCCATAAAATTTGCAGATTTTTTTCAATATTGAAGTCATATGAAAAATACATATTCATTACCAAAATTCATTATTTTCTGAAAAGCTTCTCACACATATCTCACGCATATATGCTGTAAATATGATGTTATGTTAAGTTCGATCTCAGTGACTCCAAACACACAAAGTCTGAATAAGTGAAATTGTGGCATTTGAGAGCTATGACAGAAAGCAAGATTTTTGGTATGCTGACATTTTGTCCTTAATGGAACTGAGTAAATGATGTCAGAATTTTCATTTCCACGTGAACTTTCCCTTTAAATGTTAAATATGTATAAACAAGAACAAGCTGAGGGATTTGTGTTGCTGCAAAGTGTGCGAAGAGCATTCCATTAATTAACGTCTCGTTGAGGATATTTTCAATTTGAAGTAAGAGAAGTGTACTCCTTTGTGGCCAGCACAAGAGGAGTCTGGGAAAGCTGACATACTCCCACACACTGACACATGCTTGCTGACAGCATTCCCCTGGCTCACACATTCATTTGGCCAGAGTATTTCTCTGTCTTCCACTCCGGTCCAGAGAGCCCTCATCCTGCTTTCATGTGCCATGCGCTAGCCCAGGGCAGGAGAGGACACACCTGGGGCACGCAGCGGGCATGTCAGCCGCCAGTCCGGCTCTGCCAGCCTCTCACACACATTTACTGTGATGAACTAAACTATGATGTTCTCTTCACAATCTTTGCCAAGGCTGCTGGCTGTCTCCCAAAAACGGGAGCAAGACGGAGAAAGGGAAAGGGAGGAGGATTTAGACAGGCTGCCGGTTTCTTCTACAGCTCGTCCTGGAACTGATTTTTTAATTTCAGCATATTTTCTGCCTTCTAGATTTGTCTGTGCAATCAAACTGATGGTAAATGTTTCTCTGTCCCAGGCAGGAGATCTTCCCGGTGGATTTGAGAATGCCGTTCGATCTGTGGATCCAGATGCATCTCTTACTGTAAAAAGTAAAAATGCAGAAATTCGCAAATTTCTGAAGTAACGCGCTCGCTGCAAAATGCCACCCAAAGACAGGTCAGCAAACTCCAGCACGCACAATGATTGACAGGCCGCTATTGCCACTTCCGTTTTTTTTTTGTTTGTTGAAACATATTACTTATTTCAGTAATATGTGTCAGGTAGTGGGAACACTTTATGCAAATATGCAGATTTTTTGCTAAATTCTGTCTTTTTTTTTCTAAGTGACACGCCCTCTTTGCAAACCCCACCCCCTAAAGACAGGTTATCAAATTCAACATGCAGAATGAATGACAGGCAGAGAGTGTTTTGGTGAGCCAAAAATACCACTGTCATTCTTTCTGAGCACTTTAAAAGAAAAAAAATTACTGTTTTTGCTGTTTTCTACTTTTACAGAGACGTATGATTTCTCAGAACACTTATTTCAGGTAGTGTGACATTTTATGTGATATTGCAAAAAATTTTAAGTGCATTCTAATCTTAACCTAAAATTACTTTCTGTGCTATAATTGAATAAAGTCAGGTTGTTTCATTCGTAGTAATATTTTGACATGAATAAAACCAGTTAATTTAGACGTTACCTGAAGCATTTTTAGGTTGCCTGTCAAAATGTGTTTTACAGCGCTCTGTTAGTGGTGTAATTTTTTTCCAAGTTTACCGTGTTTGATGAAAATGTGTGTTCATGCTGCGATTCTGAATGCGCCATAATTTTAGTAAAAGTAAGAAAATAAGAAATCATACATTTACTTTGTTTTAAATAATATTTAAGTAAATGATGCTTATATAGGACCAAAACTGAAACATTATTTTCAGAGCAGTTAAGCATATTTGACCCTCCAAATTACTGCAATACAAACTAACTAAATATATAAATAAATACTTATTATTATTATTATTGTTGTTGTTGTTGTAGTTGTAAAGTGTTGTACTATTGTACTGCCTTGTATGATGATTTAAATAAAAAAAGAATAAGTAAGAATGATGAGGATTTAGAGAAAATTTGTCATGAAATAATGAAAGGTAAATGTTTATGCAAAATATATTTATAAATATTTTATTTTATTACTCAGTTTTTTTTTGTTTTTTCATTTGATTTGTTCCCCTCTAAAACCCCATGAGAACATGCCCAGGTTATATTTTACCCCAAACCCAAAACTAAAAAAAAAAGAAATTTATTTTACATGAAGCAATGGAAGCCTATTGATAGGGCCACAATTTTTTATTTTTTTTTTGCTCTATGCTCTACAACATTATTTTCTTTGTAATTAAGCATGTTTGAGACCCAAATTCTTAGTACTGTAAATAAATAAATAATATATATATTTTTTTATTATATATTCACTGTGCCCATTTTTGTTGTACTGCCTTTTATTATTATTTAAATAAAATCCCTACAAACCTGAGAATTTGGAGAACATTTTCATTAAATAATGAAAGCAAAACATATTTATATTTTAAGTATCAATTGAATAATTAAGAATTTAGATAACATTTGTCATGAAATAATGAAAGGTAAATTTTATGCAAAATATATTTATAAATATTATTTATAAATTTATTTTATTTTATTTATTTTATTTTATTTATGAAGCAATGGAAGCTTATCCATAGGGCCACAATTATTATATTTTTTTTGTTCCAAAACATTATTTTCTTTGTAATTAAGCATTTTTGACACCCAATTTCTCAGTACTGTAAATAAATAAATAAATAAATAAATACGATTATTTTAAGTATATGTTCATTGTGCCCATGTTTGTTGTACTGCCTTTTATGATTATTTAAATAAAACATGAGAATTTGGAGAAAATTTGCTTGAAATAATTAAAGGTAAACGTTTATGCAATATATATATTTTATAATTCACTTTTTTTCATTAGACTTTTTCACCATTAGAACATCCAGGAGATATTTTACCCCAAAAACCAAAAAAGAAAAATAAGAAATTTATTATACATGAAGCAATGGATTGCCATTAGAACATGTCTAGGATATGTTTTACCCCAAAAAACAAAAGTAAAAAATAAGAAATTTATTTTACATGAAGCAATTGAGAGGGCCACTATTTATTTATTTATTTATTTTTTGCCCCAAAACATTGTTTTCTTTTTAAGTAAGTATGTTTGACAACCAAATTCTCATTACTGTAAATAATAAATCAATATTTTTCATTTTAAGTATTCATTCATTGGCCATGTTTGTTGTACTGCCTTTTAGGATGATTTAAATAAAAGTAATGTGATTTAAGAATAACATGCATACAAACATATGGAGAAAAAATTGCCATTAAATAATAAAAGTAAATTTTTAGGCAAAATATATTTCTAAATGTTTTATTTTATCTTTTTTCTTTTAATTCTAGGGTGAAATTTGACCTAGACATGTTTTAGTTAGATTCACCCCGAAACAAAACCAAAAGTCAACACTGACACCACACACATGATGTCTTGATGTAATATATTGAATGGCTAGCTGAGCCTGACCTGATGCACGATCTGTTTTTTCGTCAGGAATAAGGACAAGGGTGATGTTGAGCGCTCTCTGGAATTATAATTAGCTCAAACACGCCACCTATCGGGCACGAGCAGCAGCGCGCCTCAGTTCAAAAAGTGTCCGCACCATCAGTGACGACAGACACTGAGAAACTGATGGAAGGGGAGATGGAGTAGAAAGTGGGAGGAGGAGAGAGGGGAATAAAGAGGAGGGGTGGCAGAGACATTGTGATTTTTTTTTCTTCCTCTTTCTTATTTAATTGGTCCTCCGGGATCCGGGGCGAGTCCTCCGTTCGCAGCTGCGCAGCTTTAATTGGCTGGAGATTCCACCAAAATACTATTGGAAAAAGCCGAGAGTTTATACAGTTTAGACCCCCGGTCCCTTCTGATAAACCCACTCATTACCGAGACCAGAGCTGGACAAGCTTTACGCAGAGACTCTCCAGATATCAGTCGCGCATCACCCAGAGAGATCTGTGCGCGCATCTCCACACTGACGCGCAAAGACGCGCAACCTCTCCATCCGCCTCACTCTTGAGAGAGCCATCGTTGAGCACACATCTGATAGGAGGACATCACAGGACAAGAGTTTCAATCAATCACTCACAGAGATCACATCGCAACGGACTGCTGCTTTCCACGGTTTCGCCCTTGGATGTGTGGATGCGTGCTGCCTTCAAGAGTTTCTCATCAGTTGAAGTTGCCTGGAAGAATGTGTTGGAATTTTGTCTTTATTTTCTGGACGGAGAGACATCGGTGTGCTCCTGCTGAACACGCAACAAACTAAACACCTGGAACTCTAGTGTTCTGCTCAAAGTCGTTCTTTTCTAAGGGAATTATTTCGAAAGGCAGCGATCTACAGGCTGAACCCGCACATAGAAAGGTAAGCGCTACTTTTATATCTGCATGTTTTAATCTTAGGAGAGACGTTTGAGTGTTTGAAACAGTCTAAATGTGAATGTGAACGCTCGATGTCCACACCCAGATACAGTAATGTTTTGTGAGGCATCCTAAAAACGCTTAGTCTAATTTAACACGGTTTATCCAAGCCCTAAATAGCCAGGCTGCGTAAATTAAATCAGTTTTAAACATTAAAATCAGATAGAACTTCCTGTACATTATACTTTTGATAATGCATACTAGACACGACAGAACTTTTATTACTAACGCGTGTGTGATTTTAGCTCTGCAAGCTGATAAATGAAACGAAACATGTCCAGATGTATTTCAAACGAGCTGTGACTAATTGTTCGTGAATTTAAACTTAAGACTGTGGAGAAATTCTCTTGAATTATTATGCTAATCTGTCACCGAGCAATTTCTAAGTACACTTACCACATGTTTGGTCCTACCAGAAAGGGCGCGACACCTGGGGGGTTTGACGTTCTCTTAATTAAAGCTTGAACCTTCAAAAAGGCAAAAAAAAAAAGGTTGGGGGTCTTAAAAGCATACACGTACATTACTTTTAACAGCATTTTAATGGCCACAGAAGTAAGACTTACAAGTTGGTAGCATAATAGACGCCCGCGAAACGGAGTCGCGGTCGCCTGAGGCGGTTACTATAGCAACAGTACGCTGTTCGAGGACTTTCCGTTAGGATAAGTATCGGACTGCAAACGGACAAAACAGAAGTACAGCATACTGCAATCACTTTATTTTAGAGGTAAAAATAGTATATATATATCACAGAAATCGTTGGTGGTTTGTTTAAAATGTCTTTAAGGTGTTTAACTACAGATTAAGTTATGAAGTGTATATGTTTTCAAATTATTGCCCGCATGCTAACGTTGTAGTGTAGTATTACTATTTTTGAAGAATTTCTTCATATTGTTGACATTTATTCATTATTTAGTGAATAATAAGTGTTATGTATGTCTATAAAGTGCTAAATAATGATAGTTGTGATGATGTTAGTTACTAAATGTGACCCTGGACCACAAAACCAGTCTTAAGTAGCATGGGCTTTCTTTTATGCCAAAAATCATTAGGATATTGAGTAAAGATCATGTTCCATGAAGATATTTTGTAAATTTCCTGTTGTAAATATGTCAAAACTTTATTTTTGCTTAGTATTGCCAAGAACTTCATTTGGACAACTTTAAAGGTGATTTTCTCAGTTTTTTTAATTTTTTTGCGCACTCAGATTCCAGATTTTCAAATAGTTGTATCTCAGCCAAATATTGTTCTGTATTAACAAACCATACATCAATGTAACACTTATTAGCTTTCAGATGATGTATACATCTCAATTTAAAAATATTGACCCTTATGACTGGTTTTGGTTATGACTGGTCCAGGGTCACAAATGCACTTTTTAATGTTCAAATGAAACAAATACAGTCAGAGCCAGTCATAAAGTTGATTAAACAACCATCTAACATAGTTTTTCAGACATCTGTTGGAAAAATATCTATTTTAAGATGGCCATTAGCTGGTGCAAGCTGGTCAGTAGTTGACCAACAAGCTATAATTTTCTAAAAAATAAGTTTGACCACTCTAAAGTGTATTACCTGCTGGGAGTTGGTTTGATTCTGGTCCAAGATGGTTGCAAAGCTAGAAACCAGCTCCTGTGTGCCAAAAAAGAGCTTGGCTTTCCAGCAAAAAGTTGAATACTTGTGCATTCTTGCTCTGACCAGCGTGATAGTGAATTCCGGTCAGGTTTAATAAATCATGTATTTGATCGTCTTTAACCGCCCACCAATTTCAGAAATAACCCATGATTGCTGCATTCAATCCCATCAAACAATAGCACAGCTCCTGTAATCTGCAGATAATCCAAGGTTTGGCAAATGAATTGTCTGTTCTTAACCCCCCATGCATGCATGCATTAGAACAATGCAGGGATAAAAATACTTCAACTGGTGAATAATGTTTTGTTAGGCTACTTTAATCTCTGATGATGATGATGATGATGATGGCATGATTCTGGCTGCAGGAGCACTCATTTTAATGCTGAGCTCGTGCTGTGCTGTGGTGTCCTGTGAAGTGATCGTGCGCTTTTGTGGTTTCCCCCGCAGGTAATGAGGGATCGCACCTGAAGATGGAGCTTTTCTGGATTTTATTATTTTCTGTATTCCATCGCTACGTGCAAACGCAAGGAGTTTACGGTAAGACGAATATGTGTGTTTTTCATGTTGTAAGGTTAGGGGTTGGATGGGCTAGTCTCACCTGAGTTATGCAGGGCATCCTGTTGCGGGATATCCGTAATGATGGTATTTCCTGCATGACATCACATTTATTCCAACATTGTCTTATGAGATATGTTACACCTGTTGTAATTTTAAAGATGGTTGATTAAAGTGGTAGGTCATCGCAAGCAGGTATGACAGAATTGCAGAGCAATATCAATCTATTAACACAACTCAACGACTCTGTTAAATTAGATCATTATCATTAGGATAAATACTTCATGATCATAATAAGAATGCAGAAATCTTCAGAGGGATTCATCAAGGAGTTTTATTACATCACATGATTGTGATAATTGTAGACTCTAGCGTGATTCATATTTTTTCTTCACTTATTTCGCTGCAAGGTCGCGTTCGCGTAAATGTGCAGTAATTTCTCTCTGGGATGACACTCATTCACCTCGGTGCTTGCCAAAAATGATTTCTTCTTTGCATAATTAATCTTTTTATATTGGTGTATCCTCTGCATTTACTGCACTTACTGTCAGTTTGTGAAAGGACTTAAAGAGCTCAATTAAATGTGCGGTGAAGAGAGAAACACTTGTCTCGGTTTGTCATATTGAGAGAACGTTTAGAGCCTCTGGAACATTATGCCATGTTACAAAAAAGGTTATTTGGTTTGTTTTTTGTTGTTTTGAGATGTTAAAAGCTCAAATACCAAGTGAATGCTGAGCTCTAAGGATTCACTCTATGTAGGACCTTCATTAGTTTTTTTGTGTAGTAAAGTCATGATGTCATAAATACATTTAAGGCAAGGGATTCAGTGATATATGCATTGCATCACATTAATACATCCATCTTTGTGTTTTAGTTCCATATACTTTAAGAAATAAAGAATGCAAATGTGATATTTGCCTTTGCTTTTGCAGATTGCAGTCTGCTAGTGCACTATGAGAATTGAGTTTTTTTTTTGTGAAATGCGTAATGACTTAAAATTATTTGCTTGTATTTCATCCATAACGTTCATTTACTTTATTAAGTCCTCTATAAGTCCTCTATTTGTAGCTGGATGAAGTCTGTCTCTCACACCCTCGTCTTCTTATCTTTATATCTCATCACGCACACACTGTCTCACCTGACTTTTAAAATTAATGTCATGCCATGTGTTTCTACCCCAATCACTGTAAGACAATGTTGACTGACCTTTTTAGTCTTTATTACTTTTAGTCATGCGAGTGCACCAAGTTTAATTTTGTTGTGAAGGCCTCCTTGCTGGGAGCAGTGAAAGAACCGCCTTTACGGTGCGAGAGAGAATGCCAGCTCAGTTAATTAAGGGCGGCAAAGCCCAAGAGTGAGAGAGACTTCACTCGCACTCCTCTTCCCACTTTATGTCTCCGCTATGGGGACTGTTAACTCTCTGTGATCGTGACTTTAATCCGTGTTAAGATGTTTTACATTTACTGGAATAATCTCACAAAACATGTCCAGGTCATCTAGGTATTTTATTTTATTTTATTTTATTTATTTATTTATTTTTTTACATGTAATTTATTATGTATTAAAATGATATATTATATATATTAACATTTATTAATATTTATTATTTGTAAGTAAATGAAGCAGCTTTTTTGTGACTTTTTGGTGACATTTTGTGACATTGTGGTATATTGTGAAGACCTTTTTTTTTTTTTTTTTTTTGAATTGTGATAGTAATGACACAATTAAGGAATTTTCCCTGCCCAAAAATATCTGGATATTAAAATAAATAAATAAATACATTTTTATTTTATTTTAAAATGTAATTTATTATGTATTAAAATGATATATTGTCACATACTAACATTTATTAATATTTATTATTTTTAAGTAAATGAAGCAGCTTTTTTGTGACATTGTGGTATATTGTAAAGACCTTTTTTTAAATTGTGATAATGATACAGTTAAGCACTTTTCCCTTTAAAAAAAAAAAGAAATAAATAACCAAAAAAAAAAGAAATATATAAATTATATAAATAAATACAATTTTAATATTATTTATTACAAATAAAATTTTGTTTTATATATAAATAAAATGTTATTTTATTTTATTTTTCTTTATGGCTGTATTGATTTGATTCTCATTACTTTACAATAATCAAAAAGTGTCATTGTAACTGTATTAACAATTTAGTAATTCATTAATTGGTAACACAGTAATACAGTAAAAAAAAAAAAAGCTACTGAAAAATGATGCAAAAATCACTTTTTACAATTTACTTTATAATGTAATATTCTGGTGCATAAATAATCTGTGCATGTTATTTAAAGGGGTCATCGGATGCCCATTTTCCACAAGTTGATATGAATCTTTAGGGTCTTAATGAAAAGTCTATAATATACTTTGGTCAAAAATTCTCAGTGGTAGTGTAAAACAACACCCTTTTTACCTTGCCAAAATCAGCTCTGCAAAAATCATCCCATTCTGGTCGAGGCTGCTTTAAATGCAAATGAGCTCTACTCGCCCCGCCCCTCTCTTCTCTCTGTGGAGTGACGAGCATGTTTACTTTAGCCGCATTTAGCCGCTAAACTTGATAACTAGCACATTATTAGGAAAGGTGATTGCAAAGATTCATAAAAAAAACCTTATACTCACTTCTGCTGTAAGTAAAGCTGGATCACGAATGATTCTATGTGCGAACATAGACGGATATATGTAGATCAGGAGGCGCAATCCCTTCACAAAAAAACGCAATCCACTGCATCTTCAGCAGCTCAGATGTCGGGAGTAAATGATGACCACTACGTACATTATTACATCCAGCATCACAACACCTCAATCGCTCAATTCTTGTCTAACTTGCATCCCTGCTCTGGCATCAAAACATGGAGGTTGGACTGTTACAACTGATCTGAGGTAAGACGCTCATGTCAATCAACTATCGTGCCTCTGTGGGTGTGACGCTTCAACGACAGGCATCTGAAAATGGCTCGATTTGAAAAAGGGAATATTATTTTTACAGATGAATTAAAAACCACTGCATGGATTTTTATCATTATAGGGTAGATTTGTACATACACTG
>JAHKKF010529178.1:42159-60447 GCA_019740295.1 Labeo calbasu | reverse complement strand
TGAATAAATTATGAATATAGTTGTATCTGCCTGCTATATCTTGCGTTTTGTTGACAGATGGTTAGGTTTAGGGGCAGGGGTTGGGATAAATGTGTAAACAGTGCAATATAAATGAAACTGTTTTGACTGTTTGCACTGAAAAAAACCCACACCCAAACATATACGCAATAATAGCAATATTATTACCCAATATATAATTTAATCATGACGATAAAATCCCCAGTGCCTTTGGCGTCAGCACATTGACGCCAAGGTTTGTTATGTAAAGTACTGGAGGACCCTGCACGTCGAAAAATGACGCTAAAGGGGTACCCTGAGCGTCCAGAAGTGACGCCAAAGGGGTCCTGCACAAGCGTCAATATGTGACGAGTTAGGAGTGAGAACAACTGTGCTCGTGGCGACCCGAGTTCGATTCCTGTCTGGAGGTTCTTTGCTGATCCTGCCCCCTTTCTTCACCCAATGCTTTCCTGTCTGTTTTCTACCGTCTTATCAAGTATACAGACAAAAGGCCAAAAATATGTCATAAATAAATAGCATATTATGACATCATCAGTAAACATGATAAAAACTACTGCTAACACATTACAATAAAATTAATAATTAAATGTTTGTATATTATAACTACATAAATAAAATTAAAAGTTGTATCTATTAATATTATTTAATGAACCTGAGCTGACATGGAGTAACAATATATGTTGCTCATTATTAATTCATGCTAGTTGAGCCAAATAAATATACTTCACACTTACACTTATTGTGAAGTGTTACAATCTTTAAAATGCTACAATGAAAAAATCACAGCGCTGGGTGAAATATGGACAAACTCAGAGATTGGGCTGTTTTGAACCAGCGGTTGGGTTAAATGTTTTACAGTACAGCACATTTGTAACTTAAATAAAACTACCCAGAAGATTGGTTTAAACATTTAACCCAACCGCCAGGTCAAAACATCCCAGTCGCTGGGTTTGTCCATATTTTACCCAGCGCTGGGTTGTATTTAATCCAGCCTTTTTTAGAGTGTACCCCATTTCTTATACTTACAACCTCTGTATTTTAGAGGCCCATTAAAATTAGTAAAGAACTCCTACTATGACTAGTGTCTGGCATACTGCACTTCTCATGAGGTGTGTGAGTGTCTTTTCTTTCTGAGTGAGTGTCTTGTCTGCTTGATAACATTTAACTAAATTGGTTAGTTTACAGGCTGAAGCGTAGTGGAAATGTTGAGATGGAGACTGAACTGGAGTAGCTGCACTAATAAGAGGACATGACCGCTTCTCCACGGCTGACCACGCTCCATACTCTTCAAAGACCTGCGGAACAATCTATGTGGAACTGCTAGGGGCTGTTCAAAGGACTACCGCATGTACTCATCTGTGTAAAACACCATGTCTACACTGCAAGTGAGCGATGCAATGCATCAAAACCACAACAGATCCATAAAAATTAATTTGGGGTGGGAAGGGGGATCATATTTGTGAAATGCCACTGGAAATCATATAGTTTTCATTTATAGCAATATCACTTAATTAATCAATAATTAATCACTTAATTACCCGAATGAAGCCAACTACATGAAGTTAGAGAAAGTATGTTGTCGCTGGTGGTAAATTATGGTGAAAATGATTTAGAGTTGCTCAGTACATTCCAGATAGAAATCTTATTTCCATTTATGCATTTGGCTGATGCTTCCACCAAATTTACATGTCATTGAATGTACACATTTACATTTTATCAGTTCAGTTCTTGTTTTCCCTGGGAACTGAACCCATGACCTTAGCATTGCTACAGTATTTACTGTTATGCTAATGTGAAGCCATGGTAATTTCAAGTTCTTTTTTGGGAAAATGCACTCTGTTTTGGAAAATATCTACACATGTAAGTGTTGCACTTAGTAAAGACCGATCATGGCAGTTCATAACTGGTATAATTGGATTTGTATGAATGTGTGCAATCTCATTCGAACATTTTCATGCAATATGCTTATGCCCCACTGAGGCTTAAACTTTCACGCTTAGGTTTTCTCAAGGTAGTAAAGCTTTTCGTCATCGTCAATCCATTTGACTAAATATTTTGCTTAAAGCAGTAATTCACTCATGAGTTTCACATCAGTTTCCTTGCTAGATCTGATCTGACGGAAAATTATTCTGCATGCTTAAGCATTTTTTAAAAATAGTTTTACTTGGTATGTAATATTTACAATGGATTTTGTATTTCTTTTTTTGCCCTTTCACTGCTCATTACATTTTTTTCTTATAACTTTTGTTGCAATATTATGATCTACAGACTTAGTTATGTTAACTGACCATAAAAGTCAATTTGAACTGAGTGCCCCCAAAATAAAAACCACTACACTAAAAACCACAGTTATGACATGATGTAACTTTATTGCCTGTACAAAAACATTCCCCAAACTTTTCTGTATAAATATGTACATATTTATTTTCTAATTTTTGCACACAGATCAAAGAGAATTGCATAAAAAATACAATCCTTTCACAAAGATGTTTCGTTCTTCGACTTGGAGCACTGCTTGGACACTGAGTTGTAGCTAATCAAGATATGCATGAGAGAAAAGTGATGATGATGAAGTTGTCTGAGGAAATCAGGTAAAAGTTTATAGGAGTGGCATGCTGTCAAAAAATGATTAATGTGTCCCATCCTTTGTTGTTGTCTGTTGCAGACAGGATGGTGGCAGCGCTCATTCCGAGCTCCATTGTGTATGTGGTGTATCATGGCTGCTTGTCAGGTCCCGTTGGAAACTTTTCCGCATGCCTCAGTTGAGTTAGACACTGCCTCCCCACTAGCACAGCAAAAAATTTCATTTGTCTATGTGCAAGTCTTGTATTTACATCACACATTAATCTCTTGCTAGCTTACCTACTTTATCTGTCGTCACTAGCGCTGAGTTACGCACCATTGCAGTAAGCATTGTCTCACTGTCTCTCACATAACCAGACACTCCAGTTGAAAAACATTTGCCTCTGAATTCAGTTCATGCATTTGTACATGTTGAGTGCCTCTGATGTAAATTTAGCACTGAGGTCACCAATTTTAAGTAAAACTGTGTTGTATTTTTCTCTGCATTGTTCAGTGACCACAGAACGTTTATTGGCATCTATGATTCCATGAAGAACCTATAACAGTCACGAAACCTTTCCATTTGACAAAATGTTTTTATAGTAGAAAAAAGGTTTCCTTTTGGAAACTTAATTTTTAATAGCGAGTATTTTCAGCCATAATGGCATAATCATTTCATCTGGCGCACTGTTATGAAAGTTCCAACAGAATTGTTACAGAGGTCAAGATCCTTATTATCATTATTTGAATGACAGCCATTTGCACACATTGCAACACTGAAATCGGGAGGGAAAAAGGGGAGAAAATGACAACACTTCAAGTTTTGCCCATTGAAATACTGCTCGCATTGTTCCGATTTAAATAAACCAGACACAAAATCAAGACAGAACAGTGGCTAACCGCAAAAAAACATATTTCTGAAGGAAGCCATCATCTTATTTTCACCTCATAAGAACCAGTGCCAAAAATTAGTTCAGAGACAGTTAAATCCATTGCCACACAGCTTGATGGTAATTGCAGAAATACATGAGATGGCAGGAAGCACACATAACATATTTCAGCTCTTTAAATAAATCACAGATGGGCATCTTAGCAGATGATTAATTCTCTAGTCCCTGAAAATTAGGGGGAATCATGCTCATCTTCTTGCATTCCCAGAGATCTGTTCACCACACATACAGAGTCACTGCATCAGAAGCCACGGATTCAAAAACGTTTTTCCTATCCAGAAGAGCACATATTTTCTACCAAGGATCTCTGTCTCAGCTTCATGCGTGAAACATGACAATTTGTAGCTACAGTATTTACATAACCACTGTTAAGGGATAGTTCACCCAAAAATCCACATTCTGTCATCATTTACTCACCCTCAAGTTGTTCCAAACCTGTATGAGTTCCTTTCTTCTGTTGAACACAAAAGAAGATATTTTAAAGAATGTGGGTAACCAAACAGTTAATGGTGCCCATTGACTTCCATAGCATTCAATGGCTACCGGCGACTGTTTGGTTAACCGCATTCTTCAAAATATTTTATTTTATGTTCAACAGAAGAAAGAAAACCTTTGGAAAAAAAAAACAAAAAACTTGAGGGTGAATAAATGATGACAGAATTTGCATTTCTGGGTAAATTATGCTATGCAATCTAATGTAATACAAAAGCTGACAATATAAATTTCTTGCTTTGAATGCAATTATCATTTAGGTACTACGATCAAAGAGAAACTGTGGTTTTTGCAAATCTAAAGCTGCGCAGCTTTTGTCTCCAAAGCAAATCATTCATCCAAGAATTACATGTGTGGGGAGAAGGACGTCAGACAGGACATGAACATGTTATGTTTTAATTAGAGAAGATGAATGTCATTGTCCCATCTGTGTGTCTCAGCTTTCAAAGTGACCAGTTGATGTGGTAAGTGGTTACAACAAGTTGAAACCTAGCAGAGAATCATCTGTTATATAGAGCGGTGCAGCAGACACGTTTTATAAGTTGCACAGGACAACAAGCAGCATTTAGGATATGACTTATTATTTGGTTCCTGTTTGAGAAAACTGACATTGCAGACATGAACTAATTCTTGACTTTAGACAGCACAGAATTCATCTAAATGCAGAAGCGTGGAGTCAGAAAGATAGACATAAACATTAAATCACAGTGTAACGTGAAGCCGCTGCATCACTTCCAGTGGCTTGTTAGAACCATAAGATGAGCACTTGTTTCTACAGATCCAGTCCTATCTTTCCTTTACACAACAGAGACAATGACAAATCACTCACTCTCAGGATAGGAGTACTGATCTGACTCAGTAAAAGCATACCTCTCACTATTGTTTAGCTTAACAGATGAGATTTGTTTCACCACTGTGAGTATCTGTTTAAGCTTGTTACTCCAAGACTGCCTTTAGGAGAACAGCATTCTTCACTTTAGAGATGTACAGTGCATATACAGGATTTTTAGATGTTAGCATCAGATACACTTATAGTGATGATCAAATTCATGAAAAGGCCAGAAGAGAGGCAGAGTGGCTAATGCTTTTTAGAGTCAAGGAGCCTTTAACTGGACCTATTTAAAAAGTAGGTAAGAGGTGTATAAAAAAAAAGGTTTCACAAACTTAATCTGCAACTATTCCATAAAAATCAGTTTGACCAAATACTGTAGTATACTCTTTCATGGAAATGTTATGTTAGATATTTAACCATAGTGTCATTTTTGAGATCCTCATTGCATGACTATCAGATATAGTCGTAATATTTGGATCTTTGATAAAGGTATGATACCCTGGAGATCATTTCAAGAGAAATAAACTATGTGACGATTCATTGTTATCTGTTACATGCATGGTTTCGGAAGGTGGTAAAGAAAAAAAAAAAAAATTGACATTCCCTTAATTCCCCATGTGACACTTCACATTTGATGGTATTTCATTTAAATAAGTGTTTCTTATCAGTTTTTGTTGTTACTTAGGATTTTATGTTACATCTAATGTTGTTCAATCAATGTTTCTTGGATTATTTTGGTGCCGTGTGTTATGATGATGATGTTTTATGCTTGTGCATATGACGCTGTGCATTTTCCAAATTAGTATTTACTTGAGATTGTGGAAATGCTACTTGTGATGCACTTGGATTCATTATAGCGGCTCTCTCGTTTACCACCTGTTTTATTAAGGTGGTTTTCAATATATGCTAAATGTACAAAATAGATTTTAATAGCATTGTCCAACAGGGTTTTTGGATTTGCCATTTTACTTTATTTTGTTATTTTATTTTATCAATCACAAGATTTTAACTGTAAAATATACAGGTTTTTTTTTTTTTTTTTTTTTTAATGAAATTGTTCTAAACGTTATTCTGCACTCTAGGTGTTTTGTTTCCGAAATCAGTGTTTTGTATGTAATTTGTAAAGAAATTAAATTATCTGATAAAGTGCAAACAGCTACCTTAACAACCAAATAAATAAATAATGCACTGTGCTTAAAAACTGTAACACTATGACTAGGTCCTAACAGTACCAACATAACAGCAACGTATATGCATTTGGCAGACACTTTTTTCCAAAGCTGACATTGCATTCAAAGAATACATTTTAACAATTCATGTATTCCCTGGGAAAAGAACCATGATCTTGCTGTAGCAATAAAAAGAAATACATTACATCACTTTCAAAGTTCACAGCAGCAACACTATCTCAACTGTTAGCCCAAAAATCTCTGTGATTGTTGACATGACCCCTTAATGCAGACAAGTGCATGAAATGACAGGAGGTATTACACTACAGTTACAGCACGTTTAACTGTTCAGTGTGAGAACATGTCTTTATACATTTAAGGAAGTAAAAATAATTTAAAAGTGAGGAAGAGATGGCAGAGATTATTTTAACATTACAATCAAATTACTATCAAATTATGTATTCCATTATGATAATTTAATAAAGAGAGAGAGAGAGAGAGAGAGAGAGAGAGAGAATTTTATTCACACTGTTTTTTTTTTCTTTGAAAAGCAACAATATAATAAAACAATTATTACAATAATTGTAATAACCATGGCATAGATAAACTGTTTTTAAAAAAGGTGGAATAAAAGTCGCATTGGAGGTCTGTTAAAAAAACTGAAAAACTGAACTGGAAATAAACGCTACAATTTATGTTTATTCCCATACACTGAGTTATGTTTAGAGGTTGCTCAGTAAGAGTCTTAAGTCTATAGTGTCAGTAAAACTTTAAGTGCCTAATATGGCAGGAAAGTACAGTACATGCATTCATAGAGTGTCAGCAATGTTTCAGGGACGTGTAACAGAGATCTTTCCGTCGTGAAATCATCAGGCTGAGTCTCTAGCACATTACTGCTACAGAAAGCCCAGAAATGAACATAACAGAACTTGAACTCGAATTAAAATTTTAACTGTTGATTTGGCGGCAAAAAAGATAATCTTTTACGAAAAATAAACATTAAAACATTCATCTGTGACACCGATCTTTTACTTTTATTCTCATTCAGATAACAATTGTGACATTTTTTTCCGTTTTACACTAACTACAGAGCAGAACTAGAAAAACCACATTTTATAAGCTTGCGTGAGTATGTTCCACGTTGAACAATACGCCATATAACATCAACTATTTAAATTTTTGCATTGCATGCTTAAATCATTAGTTGTACTAGCGTGTCTATCGTAAATTAAGCTTTTGATATTTGGATCATTCTCTCATTTTTATTTATTTATTTTAGTTGTAGTTATTGTTGCGTTAATGTTATTAACGGGGTATAATGAAGTCGCGTACTGCTGTTCAGTGTCATTTTTGTTGTGATTTTTGTGTCGTTTTCACAAGACGGATGTCGGATGAAATTTGGACGGATTCGGATAGCCTAGATGTTTGAACCGACACTGACAGTTAATATTGATAGAATCTGGCGATTTGTTATCCCATAGCAAATTCAGTATTAACCACTGCTATAATTCCATCAATCACATTTAAAACACCATATACATATAGTGCAAAGTGCTGTGTAGTTTTTCTCATACTAGACATCATATTTGGCGTATATAAAACGTCTTCTTATATTAATAATACCGCTTTAAACAAATCACACTGGCCACCGCAGCGTTTCCCGGTAATGATGTATCTTAGCTCTTAAAAGAGGGATCTCTGTGTGCCAGGGTACCAGCGTTCGTTCCTTTCCTATAAATTTACCCACAGCTGAAATGCCAGTTGTTTGTCATTGTGATATTATAGACGGTAACTATTAGTTTGTGTAAAATATTTGTAATTTATATTCCCCCGTAAATATTTAAAGTTATTTTCTCAGCAAATAATTCCTAATTGATTAAATACAATTTTGAAATGATGTACTTTTATCATAGTCTCCGTTTTCCGTGTGCACATTTCGTGTCAATGAATGCCAGTGTTCACCAATCCAGAGGTGCTCTTTACTCCCCCACAGTGATGGGGACAGCAATGACCAACGCTCCAGCGCGGGCGAGAGGCCTTTGGGTGTCATATAGAGGAAGAGGAAGAGGAGGACAATGGCGCCGTCATGACAAACTAAGACGTGTTCAGTGTACGGCAGTTGTTTCAGCACTGCAAGTCATAGAATATGTCTTCTCCCACTGAATTTTATTTAAATGCACCAGTCATTCTACTAGTTTGTTTAAACTAACTTCGTATAAACCAAGTACTGCGCTTTATTTAGTTTATGTTTTTATGCATTTGTTTGAATCCATTTTAATGATTGATTCAGTAATATTTTTTTACAAAAAGAAAACGTAAAAAAATAAAGTATTATGATATGAAAGCCATAATATTTAGGCTACATGAAGTGTAACTGTGGCTGTATTAAGTTTAGTTGTAATGTTACCGTTGTCCTGCAGGTGATTGAGAGAAACTATGCTTACCAAAACGCTTGTGGATCTACGACGATTTTCAAGTACCTTTTATAGTTTCATCATAATTTCGGGAAACAGACCCGTAATGTAATTCTAAGGTTATTGCTGTTATTGTTTTTATCTGCTTAGACGTATGATGCTTTTGAGAAATACGACCCAGATCATTTATCAAATGCAAAAGAAAAAGGCCTATAAATCGCTTGAATCCGTTAGAATAGTTTTAAAATTATTTAACTAATAGTAGTAGGCCTAGTAACAATTAAAACCGCGTCAAATATTATGCAAAGAGTTTTTGATTATGCACAATACTCGAAGATTTGTATCTGTATGCTGAGCCGGCATCTTCCACAAGGTTGCAAACAAACTTCAACTATCACAAATATCATCACAAAAGTCATTACAAATGCTGTAAGCAAAATGACTGTAAAACCTTTTTAAGGAACTCGTCCATCGAAGATTATCTATATCTAAATATATTTATATGATCCTAATATATATATATCCTAATATATTTTGCACGGTGTGGCACTGATCCAGCATCAACACAGATAGCATCACTGGAGGCGCCAAATGCGGACAAGCACCATTACGCTCAGTAGCGCACATGAGAAAACAGCAAAATGGCCTTATCACTCCGTGCAGAGCATATTGCGTGAAACACTCTTGCTGGAAATATTTAGACGTTATAGCACTTTTTGCCGCTAATTTAGAGTGGATATAAATGCACTGAAAACCCTAGGCAGAATGAGCAGAGAAAAACACTTTGTTACACAAATCTCCATATATCTTTGCGAGAATTTGAAGTGAAATTAGGTTCTCATAAAAGACAATAACGATATTGACTTCAGGTGGTTTTTATGCAATACCTTTATTTAGCATATTTACACATGAATTTATAAAAATATATAACTAAAGCTTTCTTCATATTTACATTAACAATTTATTACTTTGTTCACATAGGGTTTATTTAACGTACACGTTTGTAATGTATTGTCATTCTTTAAAAATTCTTTTGTACTGATGCCTGATTTAGCTTTAAGACAAATCTCATTTTGCATCCGGTATGCTGTCGCTGTCATAAATAGAATAGACAAACCCAGTCTGACAGTATAATGGTTAAACAGCCAACCACCAAACAACGCAGCCTGGAGACAGTTATAGTTACAGTAAAGAACAAAGTCGGATACATTCATTCGGCTTTACAAAGATCTTATTCTCAGAGAGTGCTGGCCACGGGCTCGAACAGGACAACACCGTCGAAAGATGTGCATTGGTTGAACTTACGGTTTGGTTTGCTTTCTTGAAATGCGATCATTTCTAAACTGATGTATCTGTGCTGTTACGAGGATGAGGTAGAAAGGCTGAGTCCGTGTATATTGCTCAAGGCTTCGTGCTGCTGCTTGCTTAGGGGACTCGGTGGTTTTCTGTCTCCTGTGGAGGACAAACAGGAGAACATATTTAGAGAGAAAACAAGTCGTAACTCTCCTCACATCCAACCGCGCATTTTTTGTGTAATGTAAATCTATGGGGTCGGGGCATGTTCAAAAAGACGGTTCGATTTTCAAAAATAGGCCACTCTGTTAAACATTATGTAAAATGTATTCACTACAAACTATTCTGAAATAAAGGTTTTGGAAATCTCATTTGCATATTTACATATTACAAAAACTGACCGTATATTTCATTATGGTTACGTCTGTTTATTTAGCATTTATTACAAAAAAATAAAATATTTGTAATCTTCTGCTAAAGTAAGCTAATACGCATTGCCTACAATGAGTAAACGACATTAATCAATAGTAGAAATACATTTACATAGGCCTGTTAATGAGGCCAACCATTTATTTATACTGGTGAACATATAGGCCGCAACTCAGAACCGCTCACGTTACCCTACATGACCTCATTCTCTCTCAATTTTATGTGCATGCCTAATGGTTTGGTTGAGAACAATAGCCTACCAGGTTTCTAAATGAACGTTGGAACCGATTTTATTTATTTCCCCAGGTGTTTTTTTTTTTCTTTCTTTCTTTTCTAGTACTTAGAAAGCACCGTGAATAATAATATAAATCCAGCCACCAGAAGTTTAAAAGATGTATAAATATCTTAAAAAGGTTAGTAGATTGCCAAAAAACTAAGTTTGAAGTCAGTTAAGATGTCCATGGAGACTTCACTCTACAAGCAAATATAGAGTCGATAATGGACAACAGTTGAAATATGACTGATATCAAAGTATGATTGTGCATACCATCTCGCAGTGCATGTTTGAACGCCATAGAAGAATGGATGTCACTCGGGTGCATCGCTACGCCACTGCTAGGGTGGGGGAGGCTGGTGCCCTGGGCCTGCCAGTGATGCCCTGGGCTCACATAACTACCTGCTGGACCACTGTACACGCCATACTGGTTGGAGGGAGAGTATGCGCATGCTGGGACATAACTAGACAAAGTCGACGAAGGCTGAAAAGATAAGGGGAAAACAAGCACATTAACACTGAGCAAGCAGAGAGAGAGAGAGAGAGAGAGAGAAAAGATAAGGTAACACTTTGTATTTCCGTGTTATGGCTACATTGCATATAAATATACGTGCAACAGAATTTTTAGTAACAAAGTGCATAAGCAGCTCTATAAAACGAATTATATTTTAGGTAGGCTACGCTGTTATTTTTTATTACACAGTACTTATTTATGTAATTACAAAATAACATGAAAGATAACTGTGACATCCAGACTCATTCTAATGATTTCTGAACATAGTTTGTATCTGAAACAATAAAATAATTGCTACGATACCTGAGGGTATTTTATGTCTGCATCAATAGCTGATTTGTCTATTCCATTGACTCCATGAGCAGAGGGAAATGTCGCTCTATTCACACTACCCCAGTCCTCCATTTTTGGTGCGTATCCTTCAGCGCTAGCAATAGCTAGAGGGAAAAAATATTTAAGTGCATTTTAACTTTCTTTTTTTTTTCTTTGTTTTGCAACTAAATCAAAATTAGTCCAAGCAGTATAATTACCTATGGAATTAATGTCAGCGATAATTTCCCTTGTAATTGGATGATTTAAATTATCTTTAACACACATTCGACACAAATGTGCAGCACATTTAAACTTGATAAAACTCACGCATGCATATTTGCTTAAATGGATTTAAAAATAAATATATTATCATCAGTTATTCAAAGTGACAATACGTAAGTTATATATTGTTACATATAAGAATATATAACATTCTAATACAGTATTTTCAAAAATGCATATTACAGTGAAATGTTCTATATTTTGGGTTACATAACGCGTGGATTTATTCGTTATAACTGATAATTTGGGAGTAAACACACAGTATTTATATACACTATTTAAGAAAAAAACCCTTTTTTTAATATCTAAAACAGTGAAATTTGCTCAGTGTGGAGTGGAAAAATCATCTAAAAATTTTGGTCTAAAAATCAATGAACATGAATACATAACACACTTTCAAAATCGTTTTTATGGGTTTAAATAGGTAAAAACAGCTATTTAAGGTAACAATTGCAGGTTACCCATTTTTACAGTACGGAGAACCCAAAGGCCTACTTGGTTATTCGTATATGCGCATTAATACGTCCTGATAGCTCTGTTTTTTAAATTTCATGTGAAAATTTTATTTTTTAAACTTTACCTACCTTTATCTATAGTTTCAAAATTCAGTTTTTGCATTAGGCCACACACTAGGTTATTGCATAGGCCTCGCCAATTTGCTTTGTGTATGCACCGCAAATCAAACTATAATGAGGCCTATGTAACCGCTTGATGTACGGTTAGGATTTGTTGTCTAAACCTATAGACGTACAATGAATCTCACCTGAAGGATCCATGAAAGCCCGAATACCCAGTATATTGCTGACCGTGTGCGCTGAAGGCCAGCCTCGAGAAATGCTTACATGCCCACCCGTGACAGGGACACCGGGAGGATTGCTCATTTTGGTCCCGGAAGGAGACATTGCATTGGGGTATGAATACGGGTATATATGGTTGTATGAGAGGCTGGACTGCGGAGGTGCTTGCTTGCCATTTTCATATTGGTTCGGCTGGGAGAGGTTTCCAATCTTGTTCCTTAATATCCGGCTGATAGAGCTGACCGAGGGAACGTTGTACTTGTCACATACTCCGTCCGCGAGAAGACGGTCCCGGATCTCCCATGCAAAAATTCCCGGGTCTCCTTGTTTGTACTCCCGTATGTTTTTTACTACATTTGGCGTCGTAACTCGTGGTTTGCTGCCACCGATTGCGCCTGGCAAAATGGACCCAGTTTCGTTGTATCTCGCAAGGATTTTACTCACACAGCCGTGGGAGACCCGAAGCTGTCTGCTTATGTCACAGGGTCTGATGCCAAGCTGGGCTAACTCCACTATTCGTAATCTTATTGCATTGGGCAAAGGACGTCCATTGACAAAAACTCCCCCCAGCTGGTTCACCTCCCCGTAGGTTTGCTCTGTAAGAAACAAAAGGCGTTAAACTTACGCTATGGAAAATGAATGCCGTAAAACAGCAGGGCACATCATGTACATATTTAGTGGCTAAAGCAAATCGAGGATTTTTCCATGAACATGGACATCTTTTCTACTTTCTCCAACATTTTAATACTCGAAATGTTCAGTAGAGATAATGAATATTGTTGGCCTAATAAGACAGTCGTTGATAATTAGGCACCGCACAGTAGCTTTACTCGAATTATTTAAATATTAATAACCAAAGCAAACATTTGTCAATCCAATTTGAGGCTCATCGTTACGGTTATTTCTGGTCTAAATAAAACATCTCTCTGCAAAATAAGCATGCCGATGTGAACGAGATCTTACCCATTTGCTCTTGCGATGCGTGTCTTTAAAACTGTTCCCCTCAATGGCTGAACTCTGCAGCATGCAGTAGATTTGTGATGTTCAGAAGACTTCGACAAACTTTTGTCTATTCCGGCTGCAAAACTTCTACATGCCAAACTTGTCTAGGGTAGAATGGAATACGAATGATCCTCTCCCGTTAAAGAGGGATTTGTCTGATCCCGCAGGGTGAAGTTTGCTGGAGTTAATTTGACGCGTCCTACACGTCAATCTAACTGGTTACGCGGAGAGCGATGGGTTGATTTCATTGGTTCAGGATTCTTCGGGTAGGCTGCACGTGTGCGCGTACCACTCAGTATGCACAATTTAACCTTTTCAGCATATTAATTCAGATTAGAAGGACAGAGCAAAGCTTCGTTTAAACTTGACGCATTTCCAACACTGATTATACGTTAAGCAATATGTGCGATTATGTAATATAGAAAGAGGTGGTCTAAATAACAGGAGTTGTTTAGGCACCAACGTTACGGAAAGGGTATGTTACAATCTGAATGAAGTGCCCCTTCGCAGATCAAAAATTGTTTTAAGTGAAAGTTTGATGATTTAGACACGTGCCGCTACCAATGAGAATAACAATGAATCTCTGCAATACCAAGCACCTTATTTGTTTATAGCATATTTTTATAGCATACAATTTGCTGTCACCTTTACATTTTACTTACGTAAATAGGTCTTTATGCATAAACAGTTGTCTGCTTTGCCGCGAGAGTAAAACTTTTTATTTGATAGACAAGCAATGGAAATGCTCCATTATTGTAAGCTAGAACTGACAAGTTGTAAACAAAGAGGAGGTGGAAGTTTAAAAAAAAAAAGCAGGTATCAAACACTTATGCTATACCCATGTAATGCACATTACATAGAAACGTGGCCAACACAATTCATCAGCACACATGCTCCAAATAAGACCCAAATGCAATCGATATCTTTGTTACATAAATACTATATATACTATATAGGGTATTGACTGGATTCCAAAGGCCTACACTATCACAGCATGCTCACAGAGTTTCCTGTGCAAGTAAAGAAGGTATAGTTTATTAGCTCACAAAATGTCACTTGTAAAAGTTTACAGACGACCCAATAGAACAAGAAGCGGTGTCACTATCCGTACATGTGTGTAGGTCACAAGTCTCCAGCTTCAACACATGGAGAACATCTTTCGAGATCATCACAGAACATCTGGGGGAAACGCTTAGGTTAATGAAACGAAATCAGTGGGCAAAAGTTTTTAGGCTGCTGTTGTTGTGTGAGAACACGCGACAGAGAATATGCAGAGAGTCTACAGCGCCACAATACAGTGTCATATCATTTATAGACACTAGCATCATACTGTCTACGTGTTGTAACTATGCCTACGGTGTGTAAATTAGGGTATTGTTGCCATGTCAAGGTGAGTCTTGTGCGACAGAAATAAACCATTCAAAGAGTCCCACAGGTTTAAGCCGTGGTCGAAACTTGACACACATTGAGACGCATTGAGAGCACAGAGCCAAAAGTCTCCCTCCTCTGGATAAATTAGGCAATTACACTTTGTAGTCAGATTATGTGGGTACACAATGAGGTTAGCAGGGAAAAACGGGTATCGAAATTTGCTTCAAGAGAACATTCGTGAAACATGCAGACGACGAACTCTCTTCACTGGTGTCTTGCGCAGGATTTTCAGGTATGCAAGTTCATCACACAGAGCTTTACCAGCTTTTTTTTTTATATTAAGATATTACGTAAAGGCGATAAGTGCAAAGGATTGTAGCCCAGTGGTATGACTGCTGCTGTGATGTCGGTAATTCTACCTTGTTTAGTTTGAAATGTTATTACATAGGAAAATTCTTGAATAGTTTTACTGGTGTGAAACGAAATTGTGGTCGCACCATTGTTTCCCGATCTTTCTTTCTCTTTCTTTCTTTCTTTGTGACTTGCGACGTATTTTAGGGGCCAATAATACAGTGATAATACAGTTCACTTTTTATCCTTACAGTTAAAATGCAGCATACGCACAATAATGACAACATTCCGCATGTTTATAATGCACAACTTGACATTCTTCTTTGCAATTATGTTTTACTCATTTGTAAGAAATAAATACCACTAAACTATTTTGAAGAGTAAGTCCTTAATGCATTTTATCACTGTTTGTATTTTTTATACACAAGCCTGTAGGCCCGCTGCGATGTTTTAAAATCTCTTTTATAAGCATAATATGTCAAATTTAAATAATATTATGGTTTTTTTGGTTTTTTTTTTTTTTTTCAAATATTGTATATTATTTGCACATTGTTTGGACATTCATTAAAAAATTAATGAATGCGAGTAACGCTTTTGTCAAAAACAGGCATGGCAATTTTCAAACAAGAAAAGAAACCTATCTTTGTGGCGTTATTGTCTAATGTTTAATCCAGTGAATCATACAATTTTAATTAAGAAAGTAAACAGGACAGCCACTATTTTATTCCTCAGCAGTAATCACACAGGTAACCAAGTTAAACATGACACCTGTATACGTTCACAACATCATGCATTTATTTAGAAATATAATGAACTAACGAGTATTGTCAAGTCTTTATTATTCGTTGGCTATATTCAAAGGTTTGTTTAAAATACAGCTAGTAACTGTGATAACTAGTACAGGATTTATTTGCCGCATTATATAAAGGATCAAGAATGATTAAATAAAAGCGTCGAACTGGTGCCTGTATAATTTCAAATTATTATTATTATTATTATTATTATTATTATTATTATTATTAATTAATTTATTTATTTATTTATTTATTAATGTATTTATTTTTCATATAGTTTGTTTGTGTTGTTGATGATATTTACCCACTCCCCTTAAATAAATTACATAAACTATCTGTCTGCTATCATTCAGTGCCGGTCATTTTCACTCTTCCAATTCACAGATAAAGACCGATGCTGTAAGATAATACAAGCATGATAGGAGGATAGGACGATAAAAGGTGTGCTTTCTCACCCATTATCTGGACAATGCCAAATTGAAAATAGAACTTATGTCTGGTTTTGGGAAAAAAATATTTACAGACTGATCTCTCGGGTCTTTCATGAAGTCTTTCATCGATTCTATAACCTAATAACTTTTTGTTTTTGGCATGAAAATCTGGTGAAATACCGCTAGTTTTATTATTATTAGTTTTAGTTTTATATTATTTTCACATATTATTATTATTATTAATTATCATCATCATAAATTGTTAATCTACACAACTTGTAACATCTAAATTAACTTGTTCAATTGGATGGAAAAAGACTACATACTAAATCAAAATGCATTAATAATGCAAATCTATATGCATTACTATACCAACAAAAACATATTTTATGGGTTAAATCAGATACGATTTTTTTTCCAGTTAACTGCGCATATTTATTCAAAGTCAAACATTTCTGCAGAAATGTCTGCAGCGTCAACTTAATGAATATTTTAAGATACCTCAAACACCTGAAATTATTTATTTCTCAGTTATGATTATCAAAGCTATAAACATGTATAGCTACTGCAATGCAATGACACGTATGACTTTCGTATTAAAACGTTTAAATCACAGATGTCCACGAAATATATTCTGATTTGATACGGTCTTAGCTTTCTTTTATCCCTATATGGACCGTCCATGCATGGACAGTTTTATTAAAGACCCGTTGTGGCTCAGGTTTTGATTTAGTGTTTGTGAGTTTTGTGATCTCATTGCTTATATGGAAATTATTAGACTAGGCCTGGACTGCGTGCTGTCAACAGATGAGAATCAACATGGGGTGAAGAACACAAAGCCTATAAGTGTACGAAATATTATCTATAATTCATACCGTAAAGTCCCCATGGTCACAGTGAGAGGTTTTAAAAATGTAAAACTTTAAAACAGACAGCTTATAAACAAACATTCAATAAAACAGACTGCCTTTGGACATCTTCATAGTTTAAAACAAATCAAATGTGTCATACGCTTCCTTAAATTATCTTACTGATTCGTTGACATGCTTCTCTGTACCACGAAATCAAAAAATGTGATGATTTTATTCCTCATTTCATTTCAGTTGTGTCAAAAACATCGTGCAAGTACAAAATGTCTTCTAGAAAGGTGAACCGAAAAAAAAAAAAAGAAAAAAGTTGGCAACACATTGAACATAACCTAGTACTAGCATCCATTCATGACCTCTTCGATAAAAGACAAAAGGTTTCCATTAAGAGTTTATTGAAATTGTGAACTGAGAGACTGTGGAGAGCAGAGGCAGCCGGTTTTATGGTTTGAAGGCTCCACCCCAAGTTCAGCAATGTGAGTGCCAGTGTAAAGCCTGGTTAATTGTTTATGACCTTTACAAAAATGTTTCTCATGTGGAAAAAGGGTGACTAATTGCTTCAGTGGGTGAGGCAGTATCAAACACATGGATGAACATATAGCAAATGCCAAAATTATTAGCTAACAAACTTTTGGAAATAATACCAAGTGCATTTTAGATGTACCTCTACTAAGCTTTTGCCGAATAGATGATACACATCATTATATACTTTATTCATTATGCATTGAATTGTGAATTGGATTTGATATGAATTGGACAAGTTTTGGCCATATTAAAGCTAGGACTGACTGCTTGGGCTTGGGAACCTAAAAGAGAATAAAAGCAAGTTTGCTACGAAATGTGTGTATATGGGTGTGAGTGAAAGTGGGGCGAACAAAAGGTGCACTCCAAAAATGACAGATGCAGAAACTTAATCAGTGACATTATTCAATGTTCTGTCAAAGCAATTAAGAGCACTATCAGACTAAGGGGGTCATTGGATGCAAAGTTCACTTTTACATGTTGTTTGAACATTATTGTGTGTTGGCAGTGTATGTCAAAAAATCTACCCTATAATGATAAAAATCCATGCAGTGGTTTTTAATTAATCTGTAAAAATAATATCCCCTTTTTCAAATCGAGCCATTCTCAGATG